>WBZZ01000976.1:17500-70442 GCA_019918135.1 Paulinella micropora | reverse complement strand
CCTCCCTGTTGATCACTACTACGACATCATGTCGACAGAGACCGCCGAAGTGAGTGAATTCTCGGAGGCAGATCAAAGAAGAGAAGAAGAAGGAGGAGGAGGAGGAGGAGGAGGAGGAAGAGGATTGAATGAAGGAGGAGAGGAGGATTGAATGAAGAAGGAGGAGGAGATGAAGGAGTAGGAGGAGGAGTAGAAGAGGGCTGGGATGATGAAGGAAGATATGGAGGAGACGAAGATGAAGGAGGATTTGAACAAGAAGAGTCGGGAGGAGGAGGAGCATATGGTAATCCCTTACCACCTGCCTACACGGGAGGAGGAGGACGAAAAATGATCGACTTGATTCATAGTGATGGAGAGGAGATCACAGTGGAGGAACAACAGTGGGTGCAAGACCACTATGACCTCACTAAAGAAGAGTTTGATAACAAGATGGGGGTAGAGAAGAACACCTATGTGTGGATCCCTCAGGATCAAAGAAGAGAGAAAAGTCGTGCTAAAAAGGATGTCTATATCCTATTATCAAACACAGCACAGCTCCTCGGCAAACTGGTCTCTGATCCAGAAGAGAGAAAGAAGATACAGCATATCAAGTTTGGGGACACACACACCCACCTTGAATTACTCGATGCTATCTTTGGGGTGTGCACTCAAACCCTGATTTGGGAACGTACATACGGCCCACGATGTGAGGGTTACCTCCAGTACACAAACCCAAGAGCAACGGCCAGATTCCTCGCGACTGGTCAGGAGGCAGTCGATGTAACAAAAATGAAGACCAATCTGGGTTCGAAAAACTCGAGTGGCATATTTCATTTTTTTACAATGGAAATAAAGGCCTTGGAGGAGGGGAAGGCAGAGATGGAAAAAAGCATTCAGGCAGCAGGAGAAACTCATCCTGTGATTGATGAGTTAGAGAAGACCGACAGAGTTCTGACCAAGATCAGACTGTTGATGGGTGCGTTACTGCATAAGGAGGCATGGAAGAGATGGATTCCTACCAAGGATCACTCTGTCCTTAAATCACTTAGTAACGCACCACCGGTCGCCAACAAAGCAGGTGTTGACCAATATGTGGAGAAATATAATTTTCTCAGATCTGCTTCTGAATTGGTGGCCTTTATCACTCCTGCTCAAAAGCTGGTGATATCTGAGAAGAAGAAGGCGAAAGAGAATGAGGAGTTCGAGAAGACGATGAGACTGGAAAAAATGAAAGCAAAAGTGAGTGGTGCAAAGGCACACCCTCCGACATATTTTCCCCCACCAGCTCCTGCCCCACCAGCCCCTGCACCCTCGGGCTCAACTACGGTGGTGGTCACAAACACGGAGAAGAAGGACAGACAGAACATCATAAATGCCTTCAAGGGGAAGAAAGGAGGAGTGGCAAGTCTCATGCTATATGCCAAGACGAGCTCAGACAAAGACTCTGATGCTTCGCTTTTGAGCAAGCTCAAAGAGATCAATGCCTGCATGAAGGCTTTTCCTTGCGACGAAACGCAGGAATACGAGGCCCTTGTTACTGTTTTTGACCAATCTCTAGTCTCGGAGGGATTTGATCTGACACAGTACAAGTTTTTGAGAAAGAAGGAGGAGATTAAGAGAAACAATGCAACAGGCCTAGACGCTCAGTGTGAACTGGCGATGGCCACACTCATTTCATATTTTCAATCTCATGGATACCAGCATCTCTGCACTGGTACTCTCATAGGATTTGAAATCTTTGAGACAGTGGCGATGAGTTTGAGGAGTGCTGTTGGCTTGGCGGCGACCCTTACGGAGGTAGTTTCCTCCTATGGGCTATTCTATGGCCGCAAGTCGATCATCCTCTATTTCTTTTCGGCGTTACACACAGTTAACCCGAGCAAGCTTACTCAGCTCATACAACAATGCTCGACGTTTAGCTCAGTGAAGTCCAAGAACTTCCTCGAGACACACGTGTTCGAAAATACGGTTCAAAGCGTTGCTCCGTCAGCACTGTTTCAAGAAGTGATGAGTGCATGCTCAAACATGGACTCGCTCACGGAGGCACATACGGCACAGGCAGGCGGTGTACCTGTTGGCGCACAAGCCACGTACACAAACAGAGTTGCCGGTTGGAAGAGACAGAGAGAGCCAGACCTGAAGACCGCATGTTGGAGGTGGTTCGCGGGCTTGCAGTGTAAGGCACAGATTGAGAACAGAGACTGCTCTTTCAATCATGATAGGCAGAACCCAACAGCAAGGGCAAATTTTCTGAGCAGGACGGAAGGCAAGGAACCGGGCCTTTTCAATATGCTTCAGATTGCCGCTGTGAACGAAGGTTGGTATGCCAATGTGTGTGATGATGAGGAGTTACGAGAGGCAATCATTACCTACATGAAGAGGATGAAGGAGAAGAAGGAGGAAAGGGAGAGACAAAAGAACTTAAAGGCCTCTCAAAGAGGACGAGAAGGAGGAGCAGGAGCAGGAGGACGAGGAGGAGGAGGAGGAGGAGGACGAGGACGAGGAACATGGAGAGGAGCCTCGAGGTGGCAGGAATCCCTCAGAGAGGAAGAGGAGGAGGTCGGGGATATACCCCTTATGGAGGGAGAGCTGTTCGAGCTCCAGCCCCCCCACCCAGAGGAGGAAGAGGCTCGTGGGCAAGCTCCAACCCGAATTTCGGTCGAGCTCAGGCCTACAACACTGCCTCGGAGACCGATACGTCATCCTACCCGGACACTACTCAAGGTAATCGTTTCGAGGTGGTGGAATGACTGGAGGGGGAAGAAGAGAGGAAGGAGACGACTGTGAAGTTTAACCCTAAAGTCACAGTGCTTTCTAATGCTGTTGTGCAGACTGGGCCAACGCTTCCTCGATCTGAATACAAAGATGTGGGTACACAGAGACTGCAGCCCCAAGGTAGTCTCATACCCGTTCATACAGCACGGTTACCAATGATAACTGATACAAATAGGAAGGCGAGACTTGCGATGGAGGCGAGGAGGCCAATGGCAGACGTATCGCCTCGGCCAAGCAAACAACCACGAACAGACTCAATGTCCACGGTCGCGGCGGGTGGCGAGCAAAAAGACAATGTGTGTACTCAAGTACCACAAGACAATGTCGCTCAAATAGTAAACGCACCAGTACCGCAGAATAATAAAAATGTTAATGAGGTGAAGCAGGAGGAGAAGAAGGAGGAGTTGAAAAACTTAGAGACAAGACTCCAAAATTTGGAACGTAAAGTTCTTGTTCTCGCAGCCAATATACACAGGCCCGATGCTCTGTGTTATACGGAACTTTATTGTGAAACATTGAAGACAATATTAAAAGTTGGTAATGATACGATGGCGAATATTAATATTGTCGGCCGGAAGTTTTTTAATCGATACCGGGACTGGGTGGACGTAAATATGAAAAAGTCAACGGGCACTCTCAAAGGAGTGAGCAGCCGGACGGATATCACGGGAATCATCACACTGACCTTTAAATTGAAATCCGCACGAGTATACCGTATGGACCTCTATGTCGTCCCCGGTTACCACGGGTCAATATTACTATCGTATGACCAATTGGCTACGATGGGGGCTGTGATTGATTGCGCCGCACGGCGAGTGATATATGGAGTAAAAAGAGGAGAAGAGAACGATATTGATCCCTTCAACGCTACTGACTCTTATGAGGCTTATGAGCTGAGTCTAGCGACGGATCACAAAAAGATGGCCATCGCACATGAGGCACTTGAGGTGTATGTTCACCCCCATGTCGTAAGACCGGATGAACTGTCCTGGACCGACAATTGGGAATCCCAAGTGTGCACTGTCACAGTTCCGACATGCCATTGGGACAAAAAGTCTATTGATGACTTAATCGAGAAGCGAAAGGAGGAGATTATATGTGTCACACAAAGAAGCCCGTCGTTGGCGAGATTCGCGGAAGGAGTAGGAACAGATGTCCATATTACTAACGGATACTGTTTCCATGCGAAAGTAGGAGAAGAAAAAAGGGAGGCGTTTGTACCAAGGAGAACGGGGCGAATCCCGGATACTCCACCAGAAACTATTAAAATTTTTATTACTGATTTCTGGGGTGACGAGCCCACGTGGCCCCGTTCACTGTCTGAAGTGAAGAAATGCTTACGGACTTTATTCGAAAATAATAAGCCGTATACTATTATCCTGCCATATAATGAGAAGGCGATATGGGCGCAGGAAATAAGGGACCGGCTTATTGATCATCCTATACCGGTACCCTCTCGCAAGCAACAGCTAGTGGTGGCTTGTCGTATGGGAACTCGTGAGCAGAGCAGTGCATACAAGCGGAAGCTCAGAGACCTCGACGAGTTGAAATTGATACCGCAAGCATTCACATGCTTTGATGGTTTTTACACCCGTAAAGCTCCTTTGCAATACGCGAGACTCATTGACATGCTGGTGGAGCTCGGTAAAGATGATGAGCCGGACACGGTCACGTATGAAAAGACGGGCCTAGATGATGTCTCGGAAGAGGACTTAGGCTTGGAGGAGGACAGAGAACCCCTCAAGCAACATAAGCAGATGTCTGATGAAGATTATCAAGAGGCGGCACGGAAAATATTGGAAGAAGGAGTAGGCACGGAGAAGGAGAAGGAGCTTTTAAAAGCCAAATTAGAGGCGAACAAGGAAATTTTTGACCCTCCACATGCAGGTGGTGTCAAGCCTGAAGATTTCACTGCGGTTATTTACAAAATACCGGGTGCGGAGCCGTCACCGGCACCACGAAGGGCGAATTTGAGTATACATGAGGCGAAGATAGCGGAGGAGCTAGCAAGACAGCTGCTCAATGAGGACTTTATTGAGAGATCAACATCCTCAATAGTCTCACAACCGAGAATAGTGCCGAAGCCAGGAGGAGAATGGCGCCTGACAGTTAACTATGCTCGTGTTAACAAGGTGCTGGAGGAAGAGAGAAATTCTCTCCCGACATTAGAAGAAGGAAGGAGAGTACTGCGGAATGCAAAATTCTATTCGGTCATTGACCTTAAGAATGGCTTCTGGCAGATACCACTGGAGGAAAAGTCCAGATGGCTGACGGCGTTTGTGGTGGGTATGGAAATATATCAATGGAAAGTGCTTCCGATGGGCCTCAAGCAAGCCCCAGGACTTTTCCAGAAGGCGATGCAGAAGATGTTGAGCAGTCAGTACGATGATTTGTCTGACGGTGGCTTTATGAGAAGGCGGGGACAGAAGGCGGGAGAATATGCATTTTGCTATATCGATGACATTATCGTATACTCTAACACAATGGAGGAGCATATCGATCATTTGTCCGATATATTCAGGCGCATCGGAGCTTTTGGCCTGAAGTGCAATCTAAAGAAGTGTCAACTTGCCAAGACGAGTGTGACATACTTAGGGTACGAGATCTCCCATAATCGAGTCTCGATATCCAAAGAGAAGAGGGAGGAGATTATGAATCGACCGATACCGAAGAACCGCACTGAATTGCACTCATTCCTTGCGATGGCGCAATACTATAGCCAGTTTATACCCGATTGGGGTGCAACACGGGCTAAAGTGGAGAAAATGATAGATTTTGGAGACTTTGAGAAGTGGGACGAAGAGGCTTTGCAAGCGTTTCATGCGCTCAAAGATCTCATTTACAAAGACCCGAAAGACGGAGGACTGGTGTTAACGATGCCCGACTTTACGAAACAATTCGTAGTCGATACAGACGCATCTAAGTTTGCGATTGGGGCTGTATTACAACAAGAGGATGAGGAGAAGAAATTACGCCCAATCATGTTTATTAGTAGGAAGTTGTGTGCGGCGGAGAGAAACTATTGCACAAGGCAAAGAGAGGCGTTGGCGGTAGTATGGGCCCTCAAGAGGCTCAGAGAGTATTTGTGGGGAGGACCTCAATTTACTGTCAGAATTGATCATCATAACCTGTTATGGTTGATGAATCATGAACAGACGGGACGGCTGGCGCGGTGGCAAGCGTTCTTGTCTTGTTTCGATTTTACAATGGTCCATCTACCGGGAAAGCGAAATGTGGTCACTGATAGCCTCTCTAGGCTAGAGTTTAACTCAGAAGTATCGGCGTTGGTGTCCACGGTGGAGATGGAAGACTTGTCCACTGACAAGGTGTATGAGGTCAGCCACATTGAGGCGATGGAGATGGCGTGTGGAGTCCGATATGACCGCACAGGTCTACGGTACAGTCCACAAGGCCCGGATCACGGGATATGTTGTGAGCTACATACCCAGGAGGACGCTGAGTGGTCCTATGAGGTATATGAGAATGCGAAGGCGAACATAAGAGAGGAAGAGGAGACGCAGGAAGTTTATGCGGAGCCTCCTAAAGAGCGGAGAAGTGACCTAGACGATGGCCCGGAAAGAATCGGGGTACGGCTAGAAGATGGTGCTATCCATATAGCCTCGCCTACCGCATGGAGGCAACAACAGGCTCAAGATCCGGAGTTTAAAGAACTGATACAGTTATATCAGAACCCGGATGAGCTACGGATGACGAAAGCGATCAAAGATCAGATGAAGGAGATGGGATGGAGAGATGGTCTACTGTGGTACAAGGGCCTTCACGGTCGCTATGCGTCACAGCCGGACAAATGGACCCTTTGGGTACCGGAGAGTCTGAGACGATTTATATTTGTCGCAGCCCACAATTGCCCACTTTTGGCGCATCCGGGTCGACAACGAACTCATATGTTCGTAGCGAGGTGATTCTGGTGGAAGAAGATGAAGAAGGAGATAGATCAGGCGGTGGATGCATGCATCCCGTGCAAGATAAACAAAACACCACTGAAGGCAAATTTCGGCCTGATTGGCGAATTTCCTCTTCATGCGGGGATGTTTGAGTTTATACACATTGATCATGTGGGACCTTTCCCAGAATCGAAGGATGGTTACAAATACCTCCTTACGGCTATTGACAGAGCCACCAACTATATGTGGATCATCCCTGTCAAAGACGTTACCGGCAAGACGACGGCCGAGGCGCTGATCGATAGGATCATCTCACAGATCGGAGTACCAAGAAAGATATGTTCTGATCGAGGCTCGGACTTTAATAACGAGGTCATCGACAAACTATCTAAGTATTACGGGATGAAATGGCAATATGTTACTGCCTATAACCCGCGAGCAAATGGGAAAATCGAGCGGGTACACAGACCCCTCAAAGCCTCGCTAAAGATGTATTGCACGAAGAAGGAGAATCAAAGAGCATGGGTCGAGGCAGCACCATCATTTGCGTTTGCAATGAACTGTCTACCCTATACGGCGTTAGGAGGCTCGAAGAGCTCAATCTCGCCATATCAGTTAGTATATGGGCGTGAGCCTGATATCCCGACTTCGCTCCTTCACCCAAAAGACACTTGGGCGGATGCGGATGAGTTGTTTGGGATGAGACTTAGAGTGAAGATGGAGGCGGAACAAATAGTCAGGGCGCATAGAGAGGCGGAGCGCCGAAAGACTGATGCTGAAGGGGTGCGACAAGCGCACTTGGATCAGATCAAGTTCCAGGTCGGGGATATTGTACTATTGTACCATCCTCAAGTCCCGAAGGGAGTCAGCTCTAAGCTGTTCACTCACTGGAAAGGACCTTATCAGATTATGGAACAGACGGGACCTCTGAATTACAAGATCAGGGGTAGAGGGAGGGTGCAAATTGTGAATGTAAGAAGGCTGATTAAGTATGATCCCTTCTTACTGGAAGATGAATCCGTTGAGGAGGCGTTAAAACGGATGAAGGATGATTTCAAAGAGGTGCCGCCCATCCACAAGGAGGCTGGCATAGACCAAGACGATGCTTATCGGGCACCGATAGGAGGAGAGTGAGGTGGACAGCAAGGAGAAGACTGACCGCATAAGCGCGGTGGGGACTCAGTCCAAGTCTCCGCGAGAGCATAGCGGAAAGAAGGAGAAGATCACAGAGGCGCAGCTAAGGAGAGCGCGGAATGATCTTATCAACGACCAACCGAGGAAGGCGATGAGGTCGATGAGATCAAAGGACGTCCACCAGGAGGAGGAGGGGACGGACACTGACCCAAACGCGGGCAACGTCGAGATTGTCCATGAGCGATGGAAGGAAGGCGACGCAATAGCAACCATCGCATGGGTGAAAGATGCTTTCTATCTGATGAGACCAGCGGAACAACATGTCGCTGATGACACTCTCTCAGACTTATACTTGATGCGGGTCGTGGCGGTCCCACGACAGATGCGTGTCACACGGACAATCAAAATATCATCAGCCGCAAAGATAGTACAACCGATACTCCAGTTCTGGAGAAGTATGGACCCGGTTGAGGATCCAAAGGCAAGACATTATCTGCCAGTATATAAAGACGCAAAATGTCTCGAGACATGGGATGATACAATTACTCCCAGAGCAAGGATTACACTGCGTGGACCATTCAGACACTGCCAAGAGGAGTGCTTGATGTCCCTTTTGAATTATCGTTGGGCGGAATCCCTAATAAGATCTGGGACATTCTCGAACAGTCAAAGTTCGATCTGACTTTTGTTGGTGGTCCTCCACCAGGCAAAGAAATCCGCGCCAGACGACGAAGGCAGTGACAAAGAAACTATTTTTCTTTATGCGCCTCAAATAAACTGATTGATTGCCCACTGCGTATCATGATTTGATCATGCATCATCAGTTATCAATATGAATATTAAAAAGACTCAGTGATATAACTTGGCATTCGATCGCAACATACGAGTGCGAAAGGTCGATCGACGATGATACTACACAGTATACGGGGATCGCTAGTGTATTGAGCGATGGTGTTCCCGGGTATGACCCTTTCCAAGTCCTGGGATGATGTTCTCGAAAATGAAATGTTCTCTGAAACTTTCATTAAATTATTTTTTACGATAGATTATATACTGTCGTACCTGAGCACGGTCAATCTCTACTTGTGTCGGTATATCGCAGGGTCGGGTACATACACCTCGACTTCGGATATAGCTATTAGGACTGGCCCCCTAATACTATATCATAGGATATCCGCCTTATACAAGGGTATGTCATTAAAAAAGACAATGTACTTACGATCTCCCTGTGAATAATAATAATAAGAATGATAATGATAATGATAAGAAGAAGGAGATCAAAGGGGGAATCGTACTACGGCACCACGTTGCTTGTATTTTTTTATTAATAGTACGTTTGTTCTTGACATACTGCCGAAAAAAGAATTTGAGGGGAAGGAGTTCAAAATTTACAAGAAAGGCTAGAGAATCCGCTTTGACGTGCCGTATGAGGATATATTTATCGTCTTTTAGCGTCTATCCGTGGGTCGATGCGCTGTGTGGCATGACTCCATAGCGCATACTATTTGCAGAAAGAAATCAGAAGGTGTATGACGAAAATGCTATTTCCGTCATAAAATCGGGAGGGTACTGTAGGCATCACTCCCCGGATAGCCGGTAAAAAGTACCTTTTCCTGGTGACAGGTGCACCAGCTTGTTTTTCAGTATTATTTGTCCGGATTGGACCTGATGCCATTTTATTTCTGGTCTGTTGCCGTTTTCCTTTTTGGCTTCACTGAGCTAATATAACGAGACATCATTCTCATTCTTGAGGACTGTGTTTGGTTGTATTACCGACTTTTTACGAGCTATCGTTGGGGGCAATACATTAGTGATAGTAGAAGCCGGTTTAACGTCTCCCAGGCGTCCCCGGTTGACTAAATAACCAGCTCCAAACGTCCTTTAATAGGAAAATCAATAACTTAAACACATACAAAAGCCCGCCAAACGAACGAAACAGTTCGTACAGGTCTCTAAATCTAAAAATTCAGGTGTGCATCGTGACGTGACATATCAGCATTTGCGCCACCACTACCACCCACACAATCAATTACCACTTTTTCAACTTTTCATAGTCAACACTATTAACTATCATTATTAACTAACGTACTTACCGGTTGTATTAATCACATCACCTGACTAACTTCCTAAGCTCCCCCTTGATGTCATTAATACCAACTACTTACACAGAAGTTTTCCTCTGCAGGCGGTAATGTCCCCATCGGCGCCTCCGCTATCAACGCAGGTTGTTTAGCCAGCAGCTTTTCCCGCCGTTGCTTGCTCCGCGGTCCACGTGGCTTTGGTAGTTCCACAGTGATGGTGCGCTTCATGCACACCGGGTTCAGCGAACCCACTAGCATAAAGTGTATCACTGCGAGGCCCGGCGCGAGCGTCGATCTCTTCGGTCTCCCTTCCATTCGCATCCGGTTACGACGTCAAGCGCGTGCTCTCCTTCTGGTAGAAACGAACTCCACGCTTTGCAGTTCCTTGAAGATACCGCATCACCTGTTCCGCCTCCTGAAAGGGGAACTCCTCTTGCTTGGAATCATGGTGAAACGCACCATCTTCCCCACCTGCCCCAGCGTCTCATGTCGAGTCACTCTGACCCAAATCAAGATTCCGCATATGTGATAAGGTGAGAACTCCTCCATCACGCTGGGAACTCCTTCTCTACACCCGGGCATCAACCAGGGTGAGTCCACCGGTGATAAATCCTTGGTCTTGAGACGTTTGCTGGCCTCCCGAATAAACGTCTCCTGGAACAACTTGATGGTTCGTCCCAACTCCGGATGTCGGCCATCTTCGATGTCGATTCCGACCACTCCTGTAGGCATTTCGCTCTTGAACACCTTGAAACTGCTTTCCCCGGCAGCTTTAAACTCTGCCTTCGCTTCTTCGCTGCTGAAGCCATCATGATGTCATCCACATGAACGAATCCTACGTCGGGCTTGTCTTGCCCCGCTCGCCACCGGAAGAAGAAACACGGGGAGGCCTTGTGCTACTCAAATCCTTTAGATACCATAAACAGCACCAGCACTTGCATCCACCATTTCCTTTCGGCGTTCGGTCTCCCGTAGAGCGCCCGAACCATCTCCCAGACATAGCCTTCCTCTTCGAAGCCAAAAGGTGGCACCAGGACCTGGTAGGTGGGCCTCATCCCTTCTTATTCGACTTCAGCGTCGATGTAAACCGTGCCCACGTCAAACTTGCCCAGCACCAGATCGTAGAAGGTTACCAATATAAAGAAGCCAAGTATCATCATAGTACCGAGGTGCATCAGATGCAGAGAAGGAACAACCTGGTGAGTAATTGGCAATTTAATGTGAGAGATGACATGATGGCTCAACTACGCGACTTCGTTACACACTGCGACTTCCTGGAAGACCACGGGGAGCCGGTTGGAGTCAGCATGCAAATGCAGTTCGTCAAGACGGCGTTGGCGAGGTGCCCGGAGAAGCACCTGTGGAAACCATTCCTCGATGCACAGGTGGCGGAGCCGTCGAGGGACTGGGACTCGTTCGAGAATGCCTTCCAGAGACGGGTGATTGCGAATGATGCGCAGCAGTCTGCAAACAGGGAAGAGACTGCGATGTGGGTAGGGCAACAGGCGAAAGAGAGCAAGGGCGACAGGGGCGACAAGGGCAAGATGAAGCTCGAATGCTACAACTGCGCCAAGCCACACAAGTACTTTCGCTGTATGGAAAAATGCCGAATCCCTGGACACGATCATGTGGGGAAGAGCTGTCCTACGCTAAAAGACAGCTACCGCAAGAAAATTCCGAAGGGAGACAAGCCGCAGAAGGAAACGGCCAAGGAAGATGGCGGGAAAGGTGGACGCAAGGGGCCAAATGCCGGAAAGCGCCTTCCTGCCGCGGCCGTGTCATGCATGGCATTCAACCTGCAAGAAAGAAGACCAACGATGGAGGATCCTGTTCCAATAAGTGTGGACGATGATAAGTACCTGGCGCCGGCGGCGGACGGGTGGGGACTGCGGCATGTGCCTAGGAAGGGAGAGAACTCGTGTGGATACGCATACATGGCGCAGCGAGACACACCGTTCCTGTTTGCTGGGCCACCGGAGGCAGAGATAGAAGGGGACCACAGAAACGGGAGGGTGAACATCGCTGACTTCCTAACTGTGTTCAACAATGCACCGCGTGCGGAGCTACACTGGTGGAAATGGTATTATAACCTGCGCATAACCCCGGATGATTGGGAGCACTGGGCCGTTGGGCTGGCTGAACCCTGTGACAAGGATACGCCAGTGCCATACGAGCGTGGGGCTTGTAGCTCACTCAACCTGGAAAGGCCAAGATGTGCTCAAGGTGCAAGCTGGTGGCGTACTGCGACAGGGATTGTCAACGACTGGACTGGGCAGCCCACAGGGAGTTCTGCAACCGGACGCAAGCTGAAGGTAAGGAAGACTGGGCAAAGGTCGTGACCGGAGGTCGGGAGCCTCGGGGGCTGGGGCCTCACAGCCTTAACGAGACAAAGCGAAGAGGAGATGTTGCGTATCGGAGGCTACTGAGGTACTGTCATGTCAAACCGGAGATGGGGGAGAACGCTAGGGCGCTCCAGCCGAGGTTCAACGACATCCTACTCATGATGGGGCCGCCTAAGGAAGCGAATGAATATGTCGAGGCGAGCTGGGAGAGTCTACAAGATGCGAAGAGACACGCGACCTCGGAACCGGAACGGGTGCTGCTACGTGCCAAAGAACGCTTCTTCCCCTGGGTATATCAACTGGCTTCGATTGAGGCTGAACGGAAGGAGGCTTTGGCACAACGGCGGGCTATGCAAAACACATCAGCTACGACACTAGGTGAAGGTGGTGGCACTGGTGATATGAGTGGCAGGTAGGGGGAGTCTACCTCTGCGGCGAGGCGAGTTGGAAGATGGGAAGAAGAAAGAACGGTCATCACGTTATATAACGATGGAAGGAGGGACCCGGTACCTCGTAGTGGGGCAGAGGAAGAGAAGAAGCCGCCGAACACGCCACCTATGGAAGTGGATAGTGGAGGGGTGCAGGATGGTGACGAGCAACCGGCTGGGGAAGATGAACCTGCTCGAGAGCAAGGGGCTTCGATCGACAGGGCAGGACCTACGGCAAATATGTCATTCGGCACGGTGCAGGATGAAGGGCAAGACCTCTACGAAGTACATATGGACTGTGGGTCGTCACAACATATGGTACCTCTGAGGGAAGCGCTAATGGATGTCACCGATGAGGACCCTATGGCGGTGAGGGGGATATCTGGGTTGATTGGGCTAAAGGCCAAGGGGAACACATCATTCACTGATATAAACGGTGAATGTGTGCCCCAGGAAGTGGAGATGGGTGAAACCTACGTGCTACCGACGTTGGATCGGACGCTATTCTCATCGGGGCGACTGCAACGCGCTGGGTATGCAATTGTGATGCAGGGCAGCGAATTCTTCGTCACGAAACGGCGAATAGATGTAGGCCCGGGGGACAAAGTACTGATTGGTATTTTCGACCCAGAAACCTGTCAATATAAATTTACAACTGTGAACCCACCGGGATGGAGAAAAGAGAAGAAGGAGTGCTCCCCGTTCCCAGGATGCAACGCAGCCTTTTGGGCGACGAGCATGAAGCCTACGACTACTGTGGAGATGCAAGAGCTCAACGATGTCTTCCACTTTGGGGAGACGATGGCAAGGCAATTCATGCGACAGAATAACTTGGTGCCGAAAGGGAAAGGGGGAGTGGTGAAATGTGGCTGCCTCGGGTGTGCTACGACTAAGGTGAGAAAGCATTCGACGTTCGAGGGAGCTTCGCTGACTATCTGTGCAAGGGTGGGGGAAGACTGGAGTGCAGATGGCACCAGTCGGATTTCATTCCCTCTCTACGGAGGAGTGCAATACTACCTGCTCTTTGTGGAAAATGTGTCTGATTACATTAGAGGAAAATGGAATGCTACTCGTGCATCTGAGTTCGCACTGCAACAGCTCAAAGACGTGCTGGCTTGGTCTGAAACCCAAACAGGCCATAAGGTGAAACAGTTTAGGACTGACAAAGAGTGGGTCTCGAAAGCGGTGAAAGAATTCCTAACCAGCAAAGGTGTGGAGCAACGGCTGCCAGTGAGAGCGGACCCGAATAAAGACGCGTATGCGGAAGCGGGGATTCACATCGTTTTTTCACTGGCAGCTACGTTGCTGACGGCAAGAAGTGTACCTGTGTACTTCCTATCATTGGCGGTGGGCTACGCTGTGTTTCTGATCAACATGCAGGGACGTGCAGGGGCGAAGGCCACAGGCACGAGATGATGTATAACAGACTTGCACCGCCTTTCTCAGTCCTGAAGCCCTTCGGATGTCTCTGTGTTTACTACAAGGGTGGAAAGAAGGGGCAAGAGAATGGGGTACCAGGGGTCTTCATGGGAGTCCATGTGGAAGAATCCGCCTACAAGGTATGGAGTTTCTACGAAAGCAAGCTGGTTACATCTGTGGACATGGTGGTGAGGGACCCTGAAGTGCATGGCTGGCCTACGCTTTACCCAGGTGGCAAGATGGCGTCATCACTCCAGCATGCTTTCCAAATGGCACACCAAGTGGGAAAAAGTGTCGACAAAAATGGCGGTGTACCCGGAAAATTTTTCACCGACAGTGAGCGAAAGGTGTTGGACTCGCTGACTGGCGGTAGCGGTTGGGAAGAGAATGAAGTGACGGAGGAAGTGGCAGACGTAGCAGCCCGGGACGCCGTTGGGGAAGTGTTCTTGGAGGGGTTACAGCCCGTTTCAACTGACGACTCGGGACTTGTCGAGCTGGCAGTCTACGACGAAGGGGTGTCTGGGGACGTTGGTGGGGGCAAAAACAAGAGGGAGGCAAGGGGTTCAACTGAGGAGGCAGCACCGAATGGAGAAGCAGAGCCTTCGAGTGGTCCTGTGGGGGATGAGACACTGGGGGTCCTGTGCAAGACAGCTGCTCAATGAGGACTTTATTGAGAGATCAACATCTCCAATAGTCTCACAACCGAGAATAGTGCCGAAGCCAGGAGGAGAATGGCGCCTGACAGTTAACTATGCTCGTGTTAACAAGGTGCTGGAGGAAGAGAGAAATCCTCTCCCGACATTAGAAGAAGGAAGGAGAGTACTGCGGAATGCAAAATTCTATTCGGTCATTGACCTTAAGAATGGCTTCTGGCAGATACCACTGGAGGAAAAGTCCAGATGGCTGACGGCGTTTGTGGTGGGTATGGAAATATATCAATGGAAAGTGCTTCCGATGGGCCTCAAGCAAGCCCCAGGACTTTTCCAGAAGGCGATGCAGAAGATGTTGAGCAGTCAGTACGATGATTTGTCTGACGGTGGCTTTATGAGAAGGCGGGGACAGAAGGCGGGAGAATATGCATTTTGCTATATCGATGACATTATCGTATACTCTAACACAATGGAGGAGCATATCGATCATTTGTCCGATATATTCAGGCGCATCGGAGCTTTTGGCCTGAAGTGCAATCTAAAGAAGTGTCAACTTGCCAAGACGAGTGTGACATACTTAGGGTACGAGATCTCCCATAATCGAGTCTCGATATCCAAAGAGAAGAGGGAGGAGATTATGAATCGACCGATACCGAAGAACCGCACTGAATTGCACTCATTCCTTGCGATGGCGCAATACTATAGCCAGTTTATACCCGATTGGGGTGCAACACGGGCTAAGTTGGAGAAAATGATAGATTTTGGAGACTTTGAGAAGTGGGATGAAGAGGCTTTGCAAGCGTTTCATGCGCTCAAAGATCTCATTTACAAAGACCCGAAAGACGGAGGACTGGTGTTAACGATGCCCGACTTTACGAAACAATTCGTAGTCGATACAGACGCATCTAAGTTTGCGATTGGGGCTGTATTACAACAAGAGGATGAGGAGAAGAAATTACGCCCAATCATGTTTATTAGTAGGAAGTTGTGTGCGGCGGAGAGAAACTATTGCACAAGGCAAAGAGAGGCGTTAGCGGTAGTATGGGCCCTCAAGAGGCTCAGAGAGTATTTATGGGGAGGACTCAATTTACTGTCAGAACTGATCATCATAACCTGTTATGGTTGATGAATCATGAACAGAAGGGACGGCTGGCGCGGTGGCAAGCGTTCTTGTCTTGTTTCGATTTTACAATGGTCCATCTACCGGGAAAGCGAAATGTGGTCACTGATAGCCTCTCTAGGCTAGAGTTTAACTCAGAAGTATCGGCGTTGGTGTCCACGGTGGAGATGGAAGACTTGTCCACTGACAGGGTGTATGAGGTCAGCCACATTGAGGCGATGGAGATGGCGAGTGGAGTCCGATATGACCGCACAGGTCTACGGTACAGTCCACAAGGCCCGGATCACGGGATATGTTGTGAGCTACATACCCAGGAGGACGCTGAGTGGTCCTATGAGGTATATGAGAATGCGAAGGCGAACATAAGAGAGGAAGAGGAGACGCAGGAAGTTTATGCGGAGCCTCCTAAAGAGCGGAGAAGTGACCTAGACGATGGCCCGGAAAGAATCGGGGTACGGCTAGAAGATGGTACTATCCATATAGCCTCGCCTACCGCATGGAGGCAACAACAGGCTCAAGATCCGGAGTTTAAAGAACTGATACAGTTATATCAGAACCCGGATGAGCTACGGATGACGAAAGCGATCAAAGATCAGATGAAGGAGATGGGATGGAGAGATGGTCTACTGTGGTACAAGGGCCTTCACGGTCGCTATGCGTCACAGCCGGACAAATGGACCCTTTGGGTACCGGAGAGTCTGAGACGATTTATATTTGTCGCAGCCCACAATTGCCCACTTTTGGCGCATCCGGGTCGACAACGAACTCACATGTTCGTAGCGAGGCGATTCTGGTGGAAGAAGATGAAGGAGGAGATAGATCAGGCGGTGGATGCATGCATCCCGTGCAAGATAAACAAAACACCACTGAAGGCAAATTTCGGCCTGATTGGCGAATTTCCTCTTCATGCGGGGATGTTTGAGTTTATACACATTGATCATGTGGGACCTTTCCCAGAATCGAAGGATGGTTACAAATACCTCCTTACGGCTATTGACAGAGCCACCAACTATATGTGGATCATCCCTGTCAAAGACGTTACCGGCAAGACGACGGCCGAGGCGCTGATCGATAGGATCATCTCACAGATCGGAGTACCAAGAAAGATATGTTCTGATCGAGGCTCGGACTTTAATAACGAGGTCATCGACAAACTATCTAAGTATTACGGGATGAAATGGCAATATGTTACTGCCTATAACCCGCGAGCAAATGGGAAAATCGAGCGGGTACACAGACCCCTCAAAGCCTCGCTAAAGATGTATTGCACGAAGAAGGAGAATCAAAGAGCATGGGTCGAGGCAGCACCATCATTTGCGTTTGCAATGAACTGTCTACCCTATACGGCGTTAGGAGGCTCGAAGAGCTCAATCTCGCCATATCAGTTAGTATATGGGCGTGAGCCTGATATCCCGACTTCGCTCCTTCACCCAAAAGACACTTGGGCGGATGCGGATGAGTTGTTTGGGATGAGACTTAGAGTGAAGATGGAGGCGGAACAAATAGTCAGGGCGCATAGAGAGGCGGAGCGCCGAAAGACTGATGCTGAAGGGGTGCGACAAGCGCACTTGGATCAGATCAAGTTCCAGGTCGGGGATATTGTACTATTGTACCATCCTCAAGTCCCGAAGGGAGTCAGCTCTAAGCTGTTCACTCACTGGAAAGGACCTTATCAGATTATGGAACAGACGGGACCTCTGAATTACAAGATCAGGGGTAGAGGGAGGGTGCAAATTGTGAATGTAAGAAGGCTGATTAAGTATGATCCCTTCTTACTGGAAGATGAATCCGTTGAGGAGGCGTTAAAACGGATGAAGGATGATTTCAAAGAGGTGCCGCCCATCCACAAGGAGGCTGGCATAGACCAAGACGATGCTTATCGGGCACCGATAGGAGGGAGAGTGAGGTGGACAGCAAGGAGAAGACTGACCGCATAAGCGCGGTGGGGACTCAGTCCAAGTCTCCGCGAGAGCATAGCGGAAAGAAGGAGAAGATCACAGAGGCGCAGCTAAGGAGAGCGCGGAATGATCTTATCAACGACCAACCGAGGAAGGCGATGAGGTCGATGAGATCAAAGGACGTCCACCAGGAGGAGGAGGGGACGGACACTGACCCAAACGCGGGCAACGTCGAGATTGTCCATGAGCGATGGAAGGAAGGCGACGCAATAGCAACCATCGCATGGGTGAAAGATGCTTTCTATCTGATGAGACCAGCGGAACAACATGTCGCTGATGACACTCTCTCAGACTTATACTTGATGCGGGTCGTGGCGGTCCCACGACAGATGCGTGTCACACGGACAATCAAAATATCATCAGCCGCAAAGATAGTACAACCGATACTCCAGTTCTGGAGAAGTATGGACCCGGTTGAGGATCCAAAGGCAAGACATTATCTGCCAGTATATAAAGACGCAAAAAGTCTCGAGACATGGGATGATACAATTACTCCCAGAGAAAGGATTACACTGCGTGGACCATTCAGACACTGCCAAGAGGAGTGCTTGATGTCCCTTTTGAATTATCGTTGGGCGGAATCCCTAATAAGATCTGGGACATTCTCGAACAGTCAAAGTTCGATCTGACTTTTGTTGGTGGTCCTCCACCAGGCAAAGAAATCCGCGCCAGACGACGAAGGCAGTGACAAAGAAACTATTTTTCTTTATGCGCCTCAAATAAACTGATTGATTGCCCACTGCGTATCATGATTTGATCATGCATCATCAGTTATCAATATGAATATTAAAAAGACTCAGTGATATAACTTGGCATTCGATCGCAACATACGAGTGCGAAAGGTCGATCGACGATGATACTACACAGTATACGGGGATCGCTAGTGTATTGAGCGATGATGTTCCCGGGTATGACCCTTTCCAAGTCCTGGGATGATGTTCTCGAAAATGAAATGTTCTCTGAAACTTTCATTAAATTATTTTTTACGATAGATTATATACTGTCGTACCTGAGCACGGTCAATCTCTACTTGTGTCGGTATATCGCAGGGTCGGGTACATACACCTCGACTTCGGATATAGCTATTAGGACTGGCCCCCTAATACTATATCATAGGATATCCGCCTTATACAAGGGTATGTCATTAAAAAAGACAATGTACTTACGATCTCCCTGTGAATAATAATAATAAGAATGATAATGATAAGAAGAAGAAGGAGATCAAAGGGGGAATCGTACTACAGCACCACGTTGCTTGTATTTTTTTATTAATAGTACGTTTGTTCTTGACATACTGCCGAAAAAAAAAATTTGAGGGGAAGGAGTTCAAAATTTACAAGAAAGGCTAGAGAATCCGCTTTGACGTGCCGTATGAGGATATATTTATCGTCTTTTAGCGTCTATCCGTGGGTCGATGCGCTGTGTGGCATGACTCCATAGCGCATACTATTTGCAGAAAGAAATCAGAAGGTGTATGACGAAAATGCTATTTCCGTCATAAAATCGGGAGGGGGTACTGTAGGCATCACTCCCCGGATAGCCGGTAAAAAGTACCTTTTCCTGGTGACAGGTGCACCAGCTTGTTTTTCAGTATTATTTGTCCGGATTGGACCTGATGCCATTTTATTCCTGGTCTGTTGCCGTTTTCCTTTTTGGCTTCACTGAGCTAATATAACGAGACATCATTCTCATTCTTGAGGACTGTGTTTGGTTGTATTACCGACTTTTTTCGAGCTATCGTTGGGGGCAATACATTAGTGATAGTAGAAGCCGGTTTAACGTCTCCCAGGCGTCCCCGGTTGACTAAATAACCAGCTCCAAACGTCCTTTAATAGGAAAATCAATAACTTAAACACATACAAAAGCCCGCCAAACGAACGAAACAGTTCGTACAGGTCTCTAAATCTAAAAATTCAGGTGTGCATCGTGACGTGACATATCAGCATTTGCGCCACCACTACCACCCACACAATCAATTACCACTTTTTCAACTTTTCATAGTCAACACTATTAACTATCATTATTAACTAACGTACTTACCGGTTGTATTAATCACATCACCTGACTAACTTCCTAAGCTCCCCCTTGATGTCATTAATACCAACTACTTACACAGAAGTTTTCCTCTGCAGGCGGTAATGTCCCCATCGGCGCCTCCGCTATCAACGCAGGTTGTTTAGCCAGCAGCTTTTCCCGCCGTTGCTTGCTCCGCGGTCCACGTGGCTTTGGTAGTTCCACAGTGATGGTGCGCTTCATGCACACCGGGTTCAGCGAACCCACTAGCATAAAGTGTATCACTGCGAGGCCCGGCGCGAGCGTCGATCTCTTCGGTCTCCCTTCCATTCGCATCCGGTTACGACGTCAAGCGCGTGCTCTCCTTCTGGTAGAAACGAACTCCACGCTTTGCAGTTCCTTGAAGATACCGCATCACCTGTTCCGCCTCCTGAAAGGGGAACTCCTCTTGCTTGGAATCATGGTGAAACGCACCATCTTCCCCACCTGCCCCAGCGTCTCATGTCGAGTCACTCTGACCCAAATCAAGATTCCGCATATGTGATAAGGTGAGAACTCCTCCATCACGCTGGGAACTCCTTCTCTACACCCGGGCATCAACCAGGGTGAGTCCACCGGTGATAAATCCTTGGTCTTGAGACGTTTGCTGGCCTCCCGAATAAACGTCTCCTGGAACAACTTGATGGTTCGTCCCAACTCCGGATGTCGGCCATCTTCGATGTCGATTCCGACCACTCCTGTAGGCATTTCGCTCTTGAACACCTTGAAACTGCTTTCCCCGGCAGCTTTAAACTCTGCCTTCGCTTCTTCGCTGCTGAAGCCATCATGATGTCATCCACATGAACGAATCCTACGTCGGGCTTGTCTTGCCCCGCTCGCCACCGGAAGAAGAAACACGGGGAGGCCTTGTGCTGCTCAAATCCTTCAGATACCATAAACAGCACCAGCACTTGCATCCACCATTTCCTTTCGGCGTTCGGTCTCCCGTAGAGCGCCCGAACCATCTCCCAGACATAGCCTTCCTCTTCGAAGCCAAAAGGTGGCACCAGGACCTGGTAGGTGGGCCTCATCCCTTCTTATTCGACTTCAGCGTCGATGTAAACCGTGCCCACGTCAAACTTGCCCAGCACCAGATCGTAGAAGGTTACCAATATAAAGAAGCCAAGTATCATCATAGTACCGAGGTGCATCAGATGCAGAGAAGGAACAACCTGGTGAGTAATTGGCAATTTAATGTGAGAGATGACATGATGGCTCAACTACGCGACTTCGTTACACACTGCGACTTCCTGGAAGACCACGGGGAGCCGGTTGGAGTCAGCATGCAAATGCAGTTCGTCAAGACGGCGTTGGCGAGGTGCCCGGAGAAGCACCTGTGGAAACCATTCCTCGATGCACAGGTGGCGGAGCCGTCGAGGGACTGGGACTCGTTCGAGAATGCCTTCCAGAGACGGGTGATTGCGAATGATGCGCAGCAGTCTGCAAACAGGGAAGAGACTGCGATGTGGGTAGGGCAACAGGCGAAAGAGAGCAAGGGCGACAGGGGCGACAAGGGCAAGATGAAGCTCGAATGCTACAACTGCGCCAAGCCACACAAGTACTTTCGCTGTATGGAAAAATGCCGAATCCCTGGACACGATCATGTGGGGAAGAGCTGTCCTACGCTAAAAGACAGCTACCGCAAGAAAATTCCGAAGGGAGACAAGCCGCAGAAGGAAACGGCCAAGGAAGATGGCGGGAAAGGTGGACGCAAGGGGCCAAATGCCGGAAAGCGCCTTCCTGCCGCGGCCGTGTCATGCATGGCATTCAACCTGCAAGAAAGAAGACCAACGATGGAGGATCCTGTTCCAATAAGTGTGGACGATGATAAGTACCTGGCGCCGGCGGCGGACGGGTGGGGACTGCGGCATGTGCCTAGGAAGGGAGAGAACTCGTGTGGATACGCATACATGGCGCAGCGAGACACACCGTTCCTGTTTGCTGGGCCACCGGAGGCAGAGATAGAAGGGGACCACAGAAACGGGAGGGTGAACATCGCTGACTTCTTAACTGTGTTCAACAATGCACCGCGTGCGGAGCTACACTGGTGGAAATGGTATTATAACCTGCGCATAACCCCGGATGATTGGGAGCACTGGGCCGTTGGGCTGGCTGAACCCTGTGACAAGGATACGCCAGTGCCATACGAGTGTGGGGCTTGTAGCTCACTCAACCTGGAAAGGCCAAGATGTGCTCAAGGTGCAAGCTGGTGGCGTACTGCGACAGGGATTGTCAACGACTGGACTGGGCAGCCCACAGGGAGTTCTGCAACCGGACGCAAGCTGAAGGTAAGGAAGACTGGGCAAAGGTCGTGACCGGAGGTCGGGAGCCTCGGGGGCTGGGGCCTCACAGCCTAAACGAGACAAAGCGAAGAGGAGATGTTGCGTATCGGAGGCTACTGAGGTACTGTCATGTCAAACCGGAGATGGGGGAGAACGCTAGGGCGCTCCAGCCGAGGTTCAACGACATCCTACTCATGATGGGGCCGCCTAAGGAAGCGAATGAATATGTCGAGGCGAGCTGGGAGAGCCTACAAGATGCGAAGAGACACGCGACCTCGGAACCGGAACGGGTGCTGCTACGTGCCAAAGAACGCTTCTTCCCCTGGGTATATCAACTGGCTTCGATTGAGGCTGAACGGAAGGAGGCTTTGGCACAACGGCGGGCTATGCAAAACACATCAGCTACGACACTAGGTGAAGGTGGTGGCACTGGTGATATGAGTGGCAGGTAGAGTGAGTCTACCTCTGCGGCGAGGCGAGTTGGAAGATGGGAAGAAGAAAGAACGGTCATCACGTTAGATAACGATGGAAGGAGGGACCCGGTACCTCGTAGTGGGGCAGAGGAAGAGAAGAAGCCGCCGAACACGCCACCTATGGCAGTGGATAGTGGAGGGGTGCAGGATGGTGACGAGCAACCGGCTGGGGAAGATGAACCTGCTTGAGAGCAAGGGGCTTCGATCGACAGGGCAGGACCTACGGCAAATATGTCATTCGGCACGGTGCAGGATGAAGGGCAAGACCTCTACGAAGTACATATGGACTGTGGGTCGTCACAACATATGGTACCTCTGAGGGAAGCGCTAATGGATGTCACCGATGAGGACCCTATGGCGGTGAGGGGGATATCTGGGTTGATTGGGCTAAAGGCCAAGGGGAACACATCATTCACTGATATAAACGGTGAAGGTGTGCCCCAGGAAGTGGAGATGGGTGAAACCTACGTGCTACCGACGTTGGATCGGACGCTATTCTCATCGGGGCGACTGCAACGCGCTGGGTATGCAATTGTGATGCAGGGCAGCGAATTCTTCGTCACGAAACGGCGAATAGATGTAGGCCCGGGGGACAAAGTACTGATTGGTATTTTCGACCCAGAAACCTGTCAATATAAATTTACAACTGTGAACCCACCGGGATGGAGAAAAGAGAAGAAGGAGTGCTCCCCGTTCCCAGGATGCAACGCAGCCTTTTGGGCGACGAGCATGAAGCCTACTACTACTGTGGAGATGCAAGAGCTCAACGATGTCTTCCACTTTGGGGAGACGATGGCAAGGCAATTCATGCGACAGAATAACTTGGTGCCGAAAGGGAAAGGGGGAGTGGTGAAATGTGGCTGCCTCGGGTGTGCTACGACTAAGGTGAGAAAGCATTCGACGTTCGAGGGAGCTTCGCTGACTATCTGTGCAAGGGTGGGGGAAGACTGGAGTGCAGATGGCACCAGTCGGATCTCATTCCCTCTCTACGGAGGAGTGCAATACTACCTGCTCTTTGTGGAAAATGTGTCTGGTTACATTAGAGGAAAATGGAATGCTACTCGTGCATCTGAGTTCGCACTGCAACAGCTCAAAGACGTGCTGGCTTGGTCTGAAACCCAAACAGGCCATAAGGTGAAACAGTTTAGGACTGACAAAGAGTGGGTCTCGAAAGCGGTGAAAGAATTCCTAACCAGCAAAGGTGTGGAGCAACGGCTGCCAGTGAGAGCGGACCCGAATAAAGACGCGTATGCGCGCAGCCCCATCCACGCGGCCGGTAAACAGCGATCCTCCTCCTTTCGCAAGCCGTGGTACTTTTTGTCCAGTACCACATGACACAGACACCCGAAGGTGTGCAGTATGGATAGCCAGTCCACCTCCGTTTCGTACGGGAACAATGTGAACAGCCTAGGCTCTGTGCCCCCAGGCGGCGGCGATAAGTTATGCCGCAGTCCTACGTTTAGTAGGGCGTAGCCCAAATACACATAAGGCAATTGCGACCTCTTTAGTAGCTTCCGCGCGCCCGCCCAGATATGCTTCTGCGATACCTCAACTAAAGCTTGTTTGTTGGGGTCATTCCGTACTGCATATCGCGGTCGTACCCCCACGCTCTCAATCAGGTCGTTGAACACCTGCGATCGCTGATAGGCTCCATCGCCGCGTATTTGCTTCACCCGATTCCCCGTCTGGGTTCGACTCATCTTGAAGACCTTCCTAGCCACCAGGGACTGCCGCTGCATTTCCGCGTTCAATAGCAGCTCCAAGTTGGTGTACCCCACTGAGTCCTCCACCATTGCCCTGAGACACCGTTTGCCATTAAGTAGCGGTCTTGCCAGTAGGGCTGAGGTGTCCACGGACCAACCCTCACCCGTCCCCTTCATGCGCGTACCATGAGCATTCGATCGATGAGGCGGCTTCTGAGCGCCGCCGGCCGGGCATTCCGGACACTCCTTGCTCACGTCCTTGTTGACGTTTAATAGCTTCACGTCATGCGCTTTAGCAATAGCTTGTAGCTTTGCGGCAGCGGGATCATGAAAGATGCGATGTAGAAGCCCCATGTCCCACTCCTTCTTTCTCACCTTGTTGGTATTCCAAAAGGCCACTTGCTGTTACTCCGTAGAGCCGGATTGAAACCGGATCACCGAGTCTTCATGGTCGAAGTACAGTAGTGCATCCTTCGCTTCCTCCTTCACGTCGGGGACCACCGCCCTAGTAATGTAAGGCGAATCCTTTCGCAGCACTAAAGTATAGCCGTCTAACATTAGCTTTGGTCCCGACACTAGCAACTCCGTAACTCTCCTACCCATATCTCCTTGAGAGGCATGTTTCCGTCTCGGCCATCCCCTCTCAGAGTAGGTAGTCTGTAGTTCCCATGCGCTTCCATCCGTGCGGTCCCCCCCACGGCGCTTAACTCCTTCACTTCATGCCTCACTTCGTTCATGAACTCCTTGTAGCTTGGTGGGGCCATGTCTGACACCGCCCCCGAGTCCAACATGGGGTCCGGTACCTTGCGCGGTCGCATCGCCCCTCGCCGATCCCGTCCCATCAGTGCTCGGTTGAGCATCATCCGGATCACTTCCATTTCCGCTTTCGGGACTTGTTCGGGCTCCCCTTGAACTCCTCCGGCGTAGACCACTACATGCTCGGGCATGTCGCATCCCCATAGCGGCCGCAGCCAATAAGGCTTAGGACGCTTCTGCCAAGCCCCGGCTATTCTCCAGGGCTTAGGGTTCCAGTGCGCGGGGAACCTCGGCTTATTGCATGGAAAATTCCAACCAGTAGACCAACGGTATAGTAATCCTACGTACTCCTGCCATCTGACTTCGAAGTCCTGTAGGTCCCTTTGGTCATCCCACCACTTGGGCGGCCACGCCACCCGATTCTGGTTTACCTCATTCTGCTGTTCCATTATCACTTCCAGACGCCGTATTCTTTCCTTTTCGCTTACTAGGTCCAGTCCCAGTTCCAGCTCCACCTCAATTGGCTGCTTACCCGGGCTCGACGCTCCCCCTGGAGTGGGCTGACCCTGCGCCGCGTCTTGAGGGGGTACGCCCTCCTTGCGTTCGTCTTTCCCCCATAACCGCTTCTCTGTAACTTTGGTGATGAGTTGCTGCACCTCGTTGATCTGATCTATACCCACGGCTTGTATGTCTTCATTGTAGAGCTCAGCCATGACCATTTCCAGCCTCCGAAGGTGCCGAAGCACCTTTGTGCGCATCTCCTCATCACGCTAATCCAGTTGCTTTGGCTTATTTGGAGTCAGTTGCCCCTTAATGTGCGCCAGCGCCCTTCCCATCTCAGCCTTGAACTTCTGGGCCTTTGGGGTATCCTACTGCGCCGCCGCTCGAATTTGTGTCACCAATGACCGTGTCATCCCCTCTTCCGGGTTCCTTGGAATCTTCTGACTCCTCAAGCACCTCAGTGGAATCCTCAGGGACGCTCCTGTAAAGCTCCGCCATGTGTTTGCGCCACGGGGTACTTCCGTTTTCCAGGTACACTAACGGGTCTATCACCTCCTCAGGAGTAGCCAGCATCTCCGGCTTTGCTTCCCCGGGCCGTGTGCTACAGGTCCTCGGCTCTCCGCTGGGCCCGTCGTCGCTGTCTCTGCGGTCTCCGCGGTCCTTCCTTCCATCTTTGGAGTTAGAGGGAGCATTGCTTCCTCCATAACCGGAGACTGAGTCGTTCTGACTTTAGCTACTATCGGGGTCACGGGACCTTGATCCCTTACTAATCCCATGCGCTTTAACTCAGAGTCGAACCTCCCGGCATGAACTGGGTCCTTCATTGCCCGGTATTGCGTTACCGCCGCTTTCACCGTCCTATAAGGCACCCTTTCTCGGTACATCTTCCGGTTCCTTGGAACTCCCGGCTCTTCCCACTTCACCTTATCCCTATTGATGTTCCAATTGTAGAGCACCCCTGACTCCTCCCGCAGGATAATGAATATGATTGGTACAAATGATCGGTCCCCGTTCACCCCCCGTTTTTGGGCTTCTTGCCGAGTTAGATGCTCCACCATCTTGTCCGGCTTGGCTCGCCCAACCAGGTGTCCGAGGCCACGCTCCTCCATCTCGACACCAGTCGATACGCTGGCATCAGCGCCCATTCCCGCGACTTAGCACAAATGCTATCCTCCACGTAATAACGCTCTCTCTTATCTTTATGGTTGGTGCAAAACAACCTGTCCCCGGTGAGTAGTCCGGCGGCGTCAGCCCTCACTTGTTGGTACTCCGACTCCACTGGCTCCTTCCGGGTTCTCATGCACCGGTCCCGTCCGAACGTAAAACCGTAGCACATTCCTTCCAGGCGCGCTTCTACCGCCCCCACAGGCTCGTCATCCGCATGCCGCAGGTGTTCAGGAGGTACATCGTAGGTCTCGGGACCATACTTCAAAGGTTCGGGTAGTGAATAAATGGAATCAGGTGTTTGCGGAGTAGTCATTGTCTTGCTCTCCCCGGTGCAGGACTTACCCCCGATTTCCTTCACCATCATCGCTCCATCCCGGAGCCTTCTAAACTCCTTCCAGTTGAGTTGCCATTCCATGTACTAGTCCACTAGACCCGGTCCTGTTGGTATGTAGCGGTACCAGGACGGAGGTATCCACTCCGTCGGCCCCATTTACACACCGAAGGTTACCAGCCTTCCACGTCACTCTCCATAGTGCCGGAACTCATGCGTTACACCACCACCGTCCCGATATTGTCGCACTGCCATTGGAGCTTCCTCTCCATCCTCCGAACTGGAGTCATCCGACGCCTCTGTCCTAAGAGAGAGGCTCTTGCCACGGCTCCCAATCTTCTAACTCCTTCTTCTTGTCCGCAACTTCTTTTCCTCTTCAGGCTCACTTGGAGTCTGGCCCGGCAGAGACCCTGGGATCGCCTTTGCCTCCCGTCAGCCATACCATCGCTTGCCTTTACTGGCACGTAGTCGTAGCCGGCGTGCAGTAGAGCCTAACAACCTCCGGCGTTCCGGAACGATTAGCACCTACTGCCATACTCACTCGCTCCTCCACACCCGACGCCGACGTTGTGCCACTTTCCTCCTGAGCAGTCAAAGTGTCCACATAGTTGGCAAACTCTTCGTAGTTACTCACTTCCGGGAACACTCCCCTCGCTTCCCCTAGTTGGCTGGGTAGATGGACTAGCTCATGGCTTTCAGTCTGAGGATCTGCACTTACACCCCTTGCGGAGTGTTGGCTCTCCTCACCCCACTCCTTTTCTTGCTTCACCCCCTTTTACCATATAGGCCCGAGCTGCCTTTCGTCGCTGAAGTAAGCTGAAGGCACGATTACGTTCCTCATCTGCCTCCTCTCCGGAGCTGTCACTGCTGTCCGCTCCTGGGGATTTCTTCTTCACCATGTCCGCTTTGGCTTTGGCTCCGGGCTGCTCTCCCCCTCCATCAGGGCCATGGGTGCATTTAGGGAGGGGATGATCCCCGCCACACCGCAAGCAAGGCTTCTTGCAGTTAGAGGCATAATGTCCCTTGCCCTTGCAGTTGAAGGACGTTTTCTCCTTCTTGCTCTTATCCTTCTTACCTTTCTGGGTGCGTTTAGTGCCGCCCTGATCGTCACTACCCCTAGTACCCCCTCCATCCTTCTTCCCTTTTTCAGCATGGGACAACTTGCACTTGCTTCCAAACTTGCAATCCCCTTCCTTGCTGAAGAGAGAGCAGATCCCCTTCAGCTTATCATTAAGATGGAGGTCACTTCCCTTTCTTGAAGTACATACATGGGGTAGAAGGGTTTCTTCTTTTCGATCTTAGCTGCATTGGCCTTCGCCTTCTTATTGGCCTTTCTCTCTCTCTCCTTCTGCAGGTCGATGTCCTTTGCATTCTTCTTCAACTCCTGCCACCATTGATGCACGTCCCACGACTGTTTGTCCTCAAAGTCATCAGCCAGCAGCCACTGCTTCCGGTCATCTTGGACTTCCTTGTCCCGCATCTCAGGGCCCATGATAGCATCACGAATGATTTGTTCAAAGCTCAGGTCTGAGGGGTGATGCCCCTTTTTTGACAGCTGTTCCCTCACCATCTGAAATTCGGCAATCTGACCTTCTTACTGGTAGAAGAGTTAAACTCCCACCTAGCCATCTTTCTCTGCGTTTCAAGCAGGTCACTAGGGTTACCTTTCCCATACCGGTCCTTCAGCCTCTTCCACATGGCGTCGGGCTGTTGTCCGAATTCCGGCGTTCCATCCCTCACCAAGTCTGTTACCAGCCTCTTTGTCTCACCTAGCAAGTGGTTGTAGATGAGCGTGAATAGTTCCACTCGCTTCTCTCTCACAGCCACCACTAAGCTGGCATCATAGCTTACCACTAGCTGCCTGTCTTTACGCTTTTTCTTGAGCACCTTAGCACTCTTCTTCTTTGCCGTCGCAGTTGTCGTAGTGAGAGAAGCTGTAGGTAGTCCTTTTGCTCCTCTGCTTCCACTTCCATCTGCGCTGCCAGACATACTGGGGAGGGACAATGATCTAGAGCGAGACGTGGCCAGTCTTTCCTTTTGTTCTTCCTCGTATTTCCTTGAGGCAGACTCACGTCTAGTAGCAGTGTCTGTGCTCTTTTCTTGCTCCTCTGCCTCATCAGAGTCTTCTTCTGCTGAGCTTTCATCTTCCTCCTCATCCCCATCCTCTAATTCTGGCTTATTATCCTCCTCCTCTTCCATGCCTCCACTCTCTTGCAGCCCTAATGCACTGATTAGTGATCCATCTGCATTGCTGCTGCTTGCTGCTGCTGACATTGCTTTTCTTTTTGGCATGTTTCTCCCACAGCCTCATATATTCCGGCACTGTCTTACCTGCCATGTGCAACCTACGGAGGTTAACACGATGCACTTCCAACTTGTGCACTTTTAGGTCCTCGAAACCTCCTTTAAGGTCCCTCCTAACTGTCTCCAGCATCAGGCTTCGTTGAAAGTCTTCCCAGTCTTCCCTACCGCTATAGCAAGGTATGTTTGTCACCTCCTTTCCATTTCTCTGTTTTTCAGACATCGAAAGTCACCTCTATATTCCAGAAAGATGGCTGTCCTCTGTCTGTTGTTTGTGTCTGACTAGCTGACACCCCCTCTGCAAATTCCCCCCTAGGAGTACGTTGCAGGTTGCCTACTTGTAGCAATCCCCTGTTGGCCTTTTCTGTTGGTTTTCTTGAGCAGGTAGCTACCCTGCATCCACCAACACTCCTGCGAGCCTCAAGCACCCTAGATTAGTTTCTGGGCTTGCCTAATGGTGGGGCTTTGTGGTCCAAACCCCTAAACCGTTCATGTAGATGTCCTTCTGACCCGAAGGCTCACTCTTGCCTCCTGTCGGTAGCTTGACCTCTGTAGAGCTCTACCCCCTGTTCAACCACAACGATTTACGCAGTGGTTCTGAAGCACAGCTGGAATGGACTTCCCTTCTGCTGTGTCACTCTTGGGTGTGACACAGACCATAGAAGCCTTTCCTTTGGATCACGTTGGTGATTTTGCTGTGCTTCCACTTATACAAGGCACACAACCCTGAAGAAGTTGAACAGTATTGGTGATAGTAGAAGCCGGTTTAACGTCTCCCAGGCGTCCCCGGTTGACTAAATAACCGGCTCCAAACGTCCTTTAATAGGAAAATCAATCAACACAAACAAAAGCCCTCCAAACGAACGAAACAGCTCGTACAGGTCTCTAAGTCTAAAAATTCAGGTGTCCATACGTGACATATCGGCATTTGCGCCACCACTGCCACCCACACCAGTAATTACCACTTTTTCCACACTATGAACTATCATTATTAACTAACGTACTTACCGGTTGTATTAATCCCATCACCTGACTAACTTCCTAAGAATCATCTTAGCTCTCACGTAGGTGTCTCGTACCCTCTAGCCCAATCCATATCTGTGCACTCACAAGGAGACATCAGATACAGACTCTCTGTCGTTCTTGCTGTTCTCGCACAGAGACCCAAGAAGGAGGTGGACAGAAGAGTGAAGAAACACACACAAAACACAAACAAGCAATGTTAGGGACAGGAGCACAACACTCTAGCCTTCTAGTTTGTGCATTTATCTGCATTATCTCACACATACGCCAGATCATTTTTGCAAATCTCTGATCGCTCTCAAAAGTAGGTCTGAGAACCTATCCGACCGACTGTCGACTTCTCAAGGAGAGCTTCCCTAGCTTCTCTATTACTATCTGTGTGTAGGTCCTAGTGCCTCATACTAGATACAATATAGACAAGAAGGAGGAGAAAGCAATTTGAGTAAGGAGGATAAGAAATCGGAGAAAATCTCAAGGACTACTTTTCTCGAACAAAAAAAAACGTACAAACATTGTCACACAGAGGAAAGAGGATATCACTCTACCCTCTCTCTTAGTTTCTCTCTTCACTAGTCAATCGACTGAAGGAGGAACAGAACTCAAACGAACGAAAACATAACATAGGAGCTGACACTGTCCTCCTTTTATTTACTAATACGACACCATGTCGACAGAGACCAATGAGGTGAGTGATTATCTGGAAGTACTGACACAAGAACAAGAAGAACAGATGCAAGATGAAGGAGGAAGAGGAGGAGGAGGAGGATTGAATTATGGAGGAGACGAAGACGAGGAAACAGGAGGAGGAGGAGGAGGAGGAGAGGAAGAAGACAAAGAAGGAGAAGGAGGAGGAGGAGGAGTAGAACAAAAAGAGAGCACTGGGGTACACAATATACCACCTGTCTCTACAAGAGCAGGAGGACGACAAACGATAAACTTGATTGAAGATGGAGAGTCTCAGAGGAGGAGCAACAGTGGGTGAAAGACCACTACGACCTCGCTAAAACCGACTTTGATATTGTGATGGAGGCAAAGAAAGACGCATATGTCTGGATCCCTTAGGAGTTGAGACGAGTGGGGAGTCGCACCAAAAGGGATGTCTATATCCAATTGTCAGATATTGCACAGCATCTCTGTATACTGGTTTTCAATGGGGATGAAAGGAAGAAGGTGCAACATATCAAGTTTGGGAATTCACATACCCACCTTGAAATACTTGATGCTATCTCTGCGGTGTACTCCCAAGCTCTAATTTGGGAACGTTCGTATGGCCCACAAGGCGAGGGTTACCTCCAATACGCACACCCAAGTGCAAAGTCTAGACTCCTCGCGACGGGTCAGGACCCAGTTGATAACGCGAAAATGAAGACCAATTTCAGTTCGAAAAACACATTTGGGGTATTCTCATATTTTTCGACTGAATTGAAGGCTTTGGAAGCGGGGGTGAGAGAAATGGAGAGAAACCTTACGAATGCAGGAGAAATCCATCCTGTGATTGACGAGGTGGACAAGAATGACAGAATTCTGACCAAGGTCAGACTGTTGGTGGCTGCGTTCATGCACAAGGAGGCGTGGAAGAGATGGATTCCTACCAAGGATCACTCTGTCCTTAAAACAACCGCAGCACCACCGATCGCCAATAAGGCAGGGGTTGATCATTATGTGGAGAAATATAACTTTGTCAGGTCTGTTGCTGAGTTGACGGCCTATATCAGTCATGTTCAAAAACTACTGATAAGTGAGGAGAAGGCGAAAGAGAGTGAGGAGTTCGCCAGGAAGTTGCAATTGGAGGAAGCGAAAGCAAGAGCGAGTAGTGCAAGGGCACCCCCTCCGGCATATCTTCCCCCACCAGCTCCTGCCCCACCAGCCCCTACACCCTCTGGCTCAACTACTGTGGTGGTCACAAACACGGAGAAGAAGGACAGACAAAACATCATAAATGCCTTCAAGGGGAAGAAAGGAGGAGTGGCTAGTCTCATGCTCTATGCCAAGACGAGTTCAGAAGAAGACTCTGACTCTTCGCTCCTAGGCAAGCTCAAAGAGATCAATGCCTGTATCAAGTCTTTTCCCTGTGATGAGACTCAAGAATACGAGGCTCTTGCTACGGTTCTTGACCAGTCTCTAATCCAAGAGGGATTGGACCTAACCATGTACAAGGCTTTGAGAAAGCAAGAGGAGAATAAGAGAAAGAGTTCGACAGGCCTAGACGCTCAGTGCGAACTAGCATTTCATATTTTCAATCTCATGGATACCAGCATCTCTGCACTGGTACTCTAATAGGATTTGAAATCTTTGAGACAGTGGCGATGAGTTTGAGGCGTTCTGCTAGCTTGGCGGCGACCCTTACGGAGGTAGTTTCCTCCTATGGGCTATTCTATGGCCGCAAGTCAATCATTCTCTATTTTTTATCGGCATTGCACTCAGTGCACCCGAGCAAACTTACGCAACTCATACAACAATGCCCAACGTTTAGCGTAGTGAAGTCCAAGAACTTCCTCGAGACACACGTGTTCGACGCTACAGTTGGAAGCGCTGCTCCGGCAGCACTGTTCCAAGAAGTTATGAGTGCATGCTCGAACTTGGACACAGTCACGGAGGCACACATGGCACAGGCAGGCGGTGTACCTGTTGGCGCGCAAGCCACGTACCAAGCCGAGTTGCTGGATGGAAGAGACAGAGAGAGCCAGACCTCAAGATCGCATGCTGGAGGTGGTTCGCGGGCCTGCCGTGTAAGGCAGAGATGGAGAACAGAGACTGCTCTTTCAAATCATGACAGGCAGAACCCAATAGCAAGGGCTGACTTTCTCAAAAAGGCGGGCGGTACTGAACCGGGCCTTTACCGACTGCTTCAAAATGCCGCTAATACAGAAGGCTGGTATGCCAATCAGTGTGACGACGGCGAGCTAACAGAGGCGATTATTGCCTATATGAAGAGGATTGACAAGAAGCAGGAGGAGAGGGAGAGAAAAAAGAACAAACAAGCCTGTGAAAGAGGACGAGGAGGAGGAGGAGGAGGACGACGACGAGGAGGAGGAGGAGGACGAGGAGGTGGAGGAGGAGGAGGAGGAGGAGCATGGAGAGTAGCCTCGAGGTGGCAGGGAACCCCTCAGAGAGGAAGAGGAGGAGGTCGGGGATATAATCCTCATGGAGGAAGAGCTTTTCGGGCTCCAGCCCCCCCACCTAGAGGACTAGGAGGCTCATGGGCAAGCTCCAACCTCAACTTCGGTCGAGGTCAGGCCTATAACACTGCCTCGGACATCGATCCGTCATCCTACCCAGACGAAACTGAAGGTAATCGATTCGAGGTGGTGGAACGACTGGAGGAAGAAGAAGAGAGGAAGGAGAAAACTGTAAAGTTTAACCCTAAAGTACAATGTCTTCTACTGATGTTGTGCAGACTGGGCCAACACGTCCTCTTTGTGAGAGCAAAGACGTGGGTATACAGAGGCTGCAGCCCCAAGGTAGCTTCATACCCGTTCATACATCACGATTACAAATGATAACTGATGCAAATAGGAAGGCGAAACTAGCGATGGAGGCGAGGAGGCCAATGGCGGGCGTATCGCCTCGGCCAAGCAAGCAACTACGAACTGACTCAATGTCAACGATCGCGGCGGGCGGCGAGAAAAAAGACAATAAGTGCACTCAAGTGCCACAAGTCAATATCACTGACACAGTAAACGCACCGGTACCGCTGAATAATAAAAATGTTAGTGAGGTGAAACAAGAGGAGAAGAAGGAGGAGATGAAAGACTTGGAGACAAGACTCCAAAATTTGGAACGTAAAGTTCTTGTTCTCGCAGTCAATATACACAGGCCCGATGCTCTGTGTTATACGGAACTTTATTGTGAAACACTGAAGACAATATTAAAAGTTGGTAATGATACGATGGCGAATATTAATATTGTTGGCCGGAAGTTTTTTAATCGATACCGGGACTGGGTGGACGTAAATATGAAAAATTCGACGGGCACTCTGAAGGGAGTAAGTAGTCGGACGGATATCACTGGCATCATCACACTGACCTTTAAATTAAAATCCGCACGAGTATACCGCATGGACCTTTATGTCGTCCCCGGTTACCACGGATCAATATTACTGTCGTAATATTGACCAATTGGCTACGATGGGGGCTGTGATTGATTGCGCCGCATGGCGAGTGATATATGGAGTAAAAAGAGGAGAGGAGAGTGATATTGATCCCTTCAACGCTACTGACTCTTATGAGGCTTATGAGCTGAGTCTAGCGACGGATCACAAAAAGATGGCCATCGTGCATGAGGCACTTGAGGTGTATGTTCACCCCCATGTCATAAGACCGGACGAGCTGTCCTGGACCGACAATTGGGAATCCCAAGTGTGCACTGTCACAGTTCCGACATGCCATTGGGACAAAAAGTCTGTTGATGACTTAATCGAGAAGCGAAAGGAGGAGATTATATGTGTCGCACAAAGAAGCCCGTCGTTGGCGAGATTCGCGGAAGGAGTAGGAACAGATGTCCATATTACTAACGGATACTGTTTCCATGCGAAAGTAGGAGAAGAAAAAAGGGAGGCGTTTGTACCAAGGAGAACGGGGCGAATCCCGGATACTCTACCAGAAACTATTAAAAGTTTTATTACTGATTTCTGGGGTGACGAGCCCACGTGGCCGCGTTCACTAACTGAAGTGAAGAAATGCTTACTGACTTTATTTGAAAGTAATAAGCCGTATACTATTATCCTGCCATATAATGAGAAGGCGATATGGGCGCAGGAAATAAGGGACCGGCTTATTGATCATCCTATACCGGTACCCTCTCGCAAGCAACAGCTAGTGGTGGCTTGTCGTTTGGGAACTCGTGAGCAGAGCAGTGCATACAAGCGGAAGCTCAGAGACCTCGACAAGCTGAAATTGATACCGCAAGCATTCACATGCTTTGATGGTTTCTACACCCGTAAGGCTCCTTTGCAATACGCGAGACTCATTGACATGCTGGTGGAGCTCGGCAAAGGTGATGAGCCGGACACGGTCACGTATGAAAAGACGGGCCTAGATGATGTCTCGGAAGAGGACTTAGGCTTGGAGGAGGACAGGGAACCCCTCAAGCAGACTAAGAAGATGTCTGATGAAGATTTCCAAGAGGCGGCGCGAAAAATATTGGAAGAAGGAGTAGGCACGGAGAGGAAGAAGGAGCTTTTAAAAGCCAAATTGGATGCGAACAAAGAAATTTTTGACCCTCCACATGCAGGTGGTGTCAAGCCTGAGGATTTCACTGCGGTTATTTACAAAATACCGGGTGCGGAGCCGTCACCGGCACCACGAAGGGCGAATTTGAGTATACATGAGGCGAAGATAGCGGAAGAGCTAGCAAGACAGCTGCTCGACGAGGACTTTATTGAGAAATCAACATCTCAACTAGTCTCACAACCGAGAATAGTGATGAAGCCAGGAGGAGAATGGCGCCTGACAGTTAACTATGCTCGTGTTAACAAGGTGCTGGAGGAAGAGAGAAATCCTCTCCCGACATTAGAAGAAGGAAGGAGAGTACTGCGGAATGCAAAATTCTATTCGGTCATTGACCTTAAGAATGGCTTCTGGCAGATACCACTCGAGGAAAAGTCCACTGCGTTTGTGGAGATATACCAATGGAAAGTGCTTCCGATGGGCCTCAAGCAAGCCCCAGGACTCTTTCAGAAGGCGATGCAGAAGATGCTAAGCAGTCAGTACGATGATTTGACAGACGGAGGATTTACGAGAAGGAGGGGACAGAAAGCGGGAGAATATGCATTTTGCTATATCGATGACATTATCGTATACTCTAACACAATGGAGGAGCATATCGATCATCTGTCCGATATATTCAGGCGCATCGGAGCTTTTGGCCTGAAGTGCAATCTGAAGAAGTATCAACTTGCCAAAACAAGTGTGACATATTTAGGGTACGAGATCTCTCATAACCGAGTCTCGATATCCAAGGAGAAGAGGGAGGAAATTATAAATCGACCGATACCGAAGAACCGCACTGAATTGCACTTATTTCTTGCGATGGCGCAATACTGTAGCCAGTTCATACCCGATTGGGGCGCAACACGGGCTAAGTTGGAGAGAATGATTGATCTTGGAGACTTTGAGAAGTGGGATGAAGAGGCTTTGCAAGCGTTTCATACGCTCAAATATCTTATTTACAAAGACCCGAAGGATGGAGGACTGGTGTTAACGATGCCCGACTTTCACGAAACAATTCATAGTCGATTATAACAGATGCATCTAAGTTTGCGATTGGGGCTGTACTACAGCAGGAAGATGAGGAGAAGAAATTACGCCCCATCATGTTTATTAGTAGAAAGTTGTGTGTAGCGGAGAGAAACTATCGCACAAGGTAAAGAGAGGCGTTGGCGGTGGTATGGGCCCTCAAGAGGCTCAGAGAGTATTTGTGGGGAGGACCTCAAGTTATTGTCAGAACTGATCATCATAACCTGTTATGGTTGATGAATCATGAACAGACGGGACGGCTGGCGCGGTGGCAAGCGTTCTTGTCTTGTTTCGATTTTACAATGATCCATCTACCGGGAAAGCGAAATGTGGTCGCTGATAGCCTCTCTAGGCTAGAGTTTAACTCAGACGTATCGGCGTTGGTGTCCACGGTGGAGATGGAAGACTTGTCCACTGACAAGGTGTATGAGGTCAGCCACATTGAGGCGATGGAGATGGCAAGTGGAGTCCGATATGACCGCACAGGTCTACGGTACAGTCCACAAGGCCCGGATCACGGGATATGTTGTGAGCTACATACCCAGGAGGACGCTGAGTGGTCCTATGAGGTATATGAGAATGCGAAGGCGAACATAAGAGAGGAAGAGGAGACGCAGGAAGCTTACGCGGAGCCTCCTCAAGAGCGGATAAATGATCTAGATGAGGACCCGGAGAGGATAGGGGTACCGCTAGAAGATGATAATATCCATATAGCCTCGCCTACCGCATGGTGGCAACAACAGGCTCAAGATCCGGAGTTTAAGGAACTCATACAGTTGTATCAGAACCCGGATGAGCTAAAAATGACGAAAGCGATCAAAGATCAAATGAAGGAGATGGGATGGAGAGATGGTTTACTGTGGTACAAGTGCCTTCACGGTCGCTATGCGTCACAGCCGGACAAATGGACCATTTGGGTACCGGAGAGTCTGAGACGATTTATATTTGTCGCAGCCCACAATTGCACACTTTTGGCGCATCCGGGTCGACAACGAACTCACATGTTCGAGGCGATTCTGGTGAAAGAAGACGAAGGAGTAGATAGATCAGGCGGTGGATGCATGTATCCCGTGCAAGATAAACAAAACACCGCTGAAGGCAATTTTTGGCCTGATCGGTGAATTTCCTCTTCATGAGGGGATGTTTGAGTTTATACATATTGATCATGTGGGACCTTTCCCAGAATTGAAGGAAGGTTACAAATACTTCCTTACTGCTATTGACAGAGCCACCAATTATGTGTGGATCATCCCTGTCAAAGACGTTACCGGCAAGACGACGGCCGAAGCGCTGATCGATAGGATCATCTCACAGATCGGAGTACCGACACCGTTATTTCGATACGGCTGGTCCTTAACTATTATTTATTAGTAAGACGTATTGATGCGATGTGGGAGATTAGGGGACCGAGCAAAATATGCTTCAGTACTGCTCCCTCCCTTGCAGTTCTATTTCTGAGCTTGTAAACGCGCGTTTGCGGGATTCCTTCTTTTGTTTCTCGACTGTTCCATAATGCCTAGCAGCTCGCTGAGAAAGGAAGGCGCGCAGAACGACATGACTGGCCGGATATAAGTAATGGCTCTACCGACACCGTTACTCCTATACGGACGGCCCATGTAACTATTAATATTGATTATTAGTTCTAACATTACGTTACTAGCGGAGTGGCTTGAATTGGTTGTATTAAAGGATAGTCATCAATAAATATATTCTTTTTAACCTGTACCGGCAAAACTCTGAGCCGCCTTGAGCGGCGAGAACCCCTGTTTGGCCGGATGCACATTTTGCATCGTTATATATAACATCTCTAAGAACCAAGCTGCCGCGTAAGAGTCGTAATTTAGTCGATATCTCCTTCGAACAGAACTTGAGCAGTAGAGTGACAGTGAAAAAGTGAAGAAGTCTATTGTTAAAATGACAAGTGTAACAATATGACGTGAAATCATGAACAATTATAAATCTAACTACTTATGTTTAGTCCGTTCTGAGATAATTAAAGTTTCATCGAGGCTCCATATCTTCTCATAGATTCTGATGATAATACGGCGATGTTGACAGAGTAGTGACTAAATTGCATACAACCCGGCCGAGTAACTGATAAAAGTGCATTAGATACTAGAGGTTACGATTCCTTAACTGAGATGTCGAATGACTCTAAGCCTTTTCCATGACAGGTGTTCGTAGCTGCATTTCGACAGCCTTGTTGCAGATGTTTCAGAAGTGCCCATGCTTCTGTGCCGCAGGCTTCAGAGCACTCTTTTGTCCTAACGTCCTCCTGCGAAAGCCATGCGGAAGGCAGGACAGGGAACTTGGTACCTTGCAGAGAAGCTAGCATGCGAGATGTCGCAGTCGGCAGAGGTACCTCCCTGTCCATCGTCCGGTCACTGGCGCAAAGCATCACGATGCCTTGAACAGTTTGCTTGCAGTCTTGACTCAACGGCGGAAAGACAGTCAAAGCACCAGACGACAAACAGAAGACCCAAGGTGCTGCATCCGCAGGAGAAGCAGATGCAGAAGACCTCTTCTTATTCTCCAGTTCCCGCTCGTCAGCAGAAATTGTGGATGTTAATGAATCAGCAGAATACTGAGAAAAAACAACTTTAGAGGCGAGGCGAGCTAATGTCCACCAGACACAGTCAGGATCAACAGAGACTGCCAGTTGGTGAAAGAGTTGTGCAGCAGCAACTCTGAGAGTTCGATGTTCGCTCTGGTGCAAGTAGGGGCTGGCCTGGCGAGTAATGGCCCGGACGAGGCGACTCGCTTGAACTCCTGCCGGAACGAGCTCGGGCTCCGAAACCAACGACCGCAACGCACGCAGCAACAAGAGCTGCACCTGACCACAGGAAAAGGGTCAAGAAGCACTCAAGACTGCAACACTGACTGCTACCTGGAAAGCTGAAGAGTCTTCTATACTTTCCATACCGCTGAGAGCCCGCAGACGCTCTGTGGTAGCATATTCTAAATTTAGAGCCCGCTGCAGCAGAGGCCATAGCTCCTTCACGAATCGCCCAGCCAAGAAACGGGGACATGCCTACCAACCATGGGACAGAAAATCATGAGAACTGCAAGGAGATATTTGAAACAGACACAAAAAAAAAGATCTAAAAGCATGATCAGGCGATACAGACATGTGCTAGTTTAGCGAAGACAGCAACTGTCTCGAGAAAAACAGCCTTGCCGATGGAATCCTCTTCGCGGGACGATAGCTCTGAACATGGAGTGACGGCAAGCTTGCTGCCCGTGTCATGGCTGCGCTCACTGCAGGAGCCGCCGGCATACATCTCCTCCAGTCTTTTGCGCAGGGCGGGCCAGACCAGCGCCACTGATGGGAGCAGCACTTTGGGGAAAGGTCGCAGCACACGCACGGCCTGTGCCACGATCAGCAGCACCAGATGACGCTGCTTGAGGTTTGGAGCGGCCATAAGGTGTCGGCATGTCTGGAGGATGCGCGCGACTTGCAGATAGACGGTGGGCGGGTCCTGCTCCTCTTCCGTGCATGCATGTGCGTCTTCCCGCTCCCCGTCAGCCTCTGCCTGCTCCTTCTGCTGCAGGTGCGACGTAAAGAATTCTCGTGCCTCAGAACCAGACTCTGTCTCCACATCTTTAAGGTCTCCACTTGATGCACGCTGCAGTTTCTGAAACCGATAGAGCGGTGACCGAACATCGGCCATTTCTGCTTGCGTGCGCAGGGCCTCCACGAGTCGGTCGGCCACCGCTGCAGGGCCAGCAGCGGTGCTGACTGCAGGCATGTGCTCATTGTCAGGGGCAGTGCATGGCAAATGAGCAGGTAAATCCAGACGACCAGCAGCCACAGTCACAGCCAGTAGCAGTCGAAGATTGGCTAGGGAGATGATGGATGAATGTCCATCATCTTGGATGTCCTGTGCCTCCACTCCAATATCCGCCAGCTCCTCAAGCACCTTGAACATTAAACACGCCGGTTAAGTCACAAGTACAAAATGGCAGACGCCTCGCATACCGAGTTGAGAAGGTCGCCAAGCTGGGGCAGTAAGGTGGATCCCGCGCCCGAGTGCAAGAGCAGCGCCTCCAGCAGCCTAGGCAAGAAGGTTTGCCCGCCTCCAGACTGTCTTGCGGCATCGACTTTGCCTCCCGACGCTTTTGTACGTGCTGATCTCACATCGAGTTCGGATGTCTTTGGGCTTACCACGGCAAACTTGAGCTGCCCGGTCACATCCGCTTGCTCCCCGCTCAAGAAACCACCTGCCTTCAGGCTTGCTCTCTGCTGACATCTGCCCAGGTTGTTTTCGCCTGCTGGAATCTGTCGGGCGCGCTGCCTATCATGCCTCAGCCTGCGGAGTTTGGCCGCTACCTGGTCAACCAAGTAGTCCCCATGGGCCGCCACCAGCTCGCCCACACCGTCCCCTGCGCTCGATGCAAATCCTCCGAGTTGGGCCATGCGCGCCAGCGTGGTGTATGCGGCAGTCCGCACCAGCAAGTCCTGTCTGCCTAGCGAAGCCAGCAAAGGAGCCAGCGTGGTCAGCAGCTGCTCGCCCAGCCGCGCCTGGCCTAGCACCTCGGCCGCGTCGCCCACGCCTTTGACCAGCAGCCCCTCCAGCACCGGGTCGCGACAGTCCCAGCGCTCCGGGCGTGTGTACTCCTGCAGCAAGCGTACCACGTGGGGCTCCAGGGCTGATATGCCACTGCTACATCCCGCCTGCTGCTGCAGGTCGCGCGCGCCCAACAATATCTGGTTGATTGCCAACACGGCAGCAGGGAACAGGGGTCCTTTGGTTGGCAATGCAGCCTGCCATCAAAAATGCACAAGAACGGAAATACTTACCAGAGAAGCAAATAATTATATTCAAATGCGCAGGCTCAGGTGTATAGACCAAACGATCCAGCCAGAGGTCCATAAAAGCAGGTAGACGAGTAAGGCCATGCCCTCGTGCTGTGACCTGCAGAGAGCCAACAAATTTGTGAGTGGGAGAGAGAGCGGGAAAAGAAAAGGGATCTAGGGTCAGGGTAAAGATATAAGGAGATAAAACAGTATGCTGCATTACATGCAAGGAAGAGACGAGACGAGCACACGGCATCCAAGGACAAAGTGACGGGCAAACAAGACTACCCTGGGCAAGGCTTTTAGAAGTCTCTGAATATCTTCGGCCTGACTGGCTCCAGGCTGTACTTGCAGCAGATCGACCACCGTGTAACCCCTCCACCCGTGTTTCCCTTTCCATTCCGCCAGATCTCCGTTCGAATCCTCATTGACTGCCGCTTGGATCGCGGCACGGGGTGGCAACTCCGCAAATGGTTCACTCTTTCTTTGCTGCAACACACCCGAGCGCTCCTTCGAGACTTGCAGCGCTAGCAGTAGGACTGAGGACATGCTGCAAGCCAAGCGCGGATCATAAACTGGCAGTGTGTCGTTGCAAGCAGTTTATGCACTTGAAATCACTCCTATCTTGTTCTCATGTACGGTGCTGCCTCTGTGTCGTCTGTTTTCATACTTCTTGCGCTCTCAACTTGCGTGCATACTATCTTTTCCCTTTCTATTCAAAAATGTTCTCTCTATCTCATTCCATCAGCCTTGCACACTCAAAATTTCTACCTTCTAGCCTGTTTGCTTTCAGGCCTGTACCCTACTGCGCTACCATGCCAGTTATTTCTACGTATGCTGCTCCGATCTGTAATTTGTTTGTTCCGCGGGACATGAAGATCAATCGGGAAGTGAGGCACTGATGAGCGCAGACAGGGATGCAGGACCGATCGAAGGCAGCAAGCCACACGTCTGCCAGTCTATTCGTGGGCAGGAACGCGGCGCCATCTTTTGCTTGGTCTTGCATGGAGGTTTGCTTTGGGCTCATTAGCTTGGTGTACCCAATGCACTCCTGCAGCAAACGGAGTGAGGCCGCCGCGGAGGCCACCCCTCCCTGTAGCAGGCGAGGTAGCCCAGACAGCTTTCCTGCCAAGCTCTCCTGCAGAGAACTCTGCAGGTCCTGCCAACCTAGAATCTGCAAGTCTTGCAAGCGCAGCAACTCCTTACTGGCTGCTTGACGGACCTCGGCCATGTCGTCTTCGGTGCCCGCCACCAGACAGTCCACCAGCGAGGGGCAGACCGGAGACAGGACGCTCCCACAGTGCCTCAGCAGGACTGCGGCCGAGAGGGCCAATTGGAGGCGCACCCGCCAGCCGCGGGACTCCTCGCCCGCAGGGAGCCCGTAGCTAGCCACGACAACAGGCAACAACTTACTGCCTGCAAACGTCCAAAGTAGCTAGTGTGACATGATAACATAGCTCGGTACAATTGGCGACGGGAGATGAGAGTGGTACATTTTGCGGCACAAGATGTTAACTCTGGGCAGCGCCACGGCCAGCCAAGCCTCATCACGGCACACCTTGAGCGCCTCCGCGGCGCCTTGGCTGCCGCTGGGCTGGCTGGGCGCCGCGCCTGCCCCCGCTGCCCCGCCGTCTTTAGCCTCAGCCTTGGCGCCGGCCACCAGCGCCCGCAGCCGCAGTTGCAGATCCTGTCGAGACACACCGCTTGTGTCCACGCGCGCACCTGGCATGCACCGCACACAAAGCGGAGATGACGACACGCGGCGACAGGCAACAAATCAGCTTGATCACTCATGTGGCTACCAGGCAGCGAGCTGTCTTGCAGCAAAATCGTGATCAACAGAGTCCACAACTGCAAAGCTGCAACCATAACCTGCGGAAATGGGAAACAATATTGCCAACGAGAACGGCAAAATATCAAAGACCGATGAGCCTTGTTTGAAATCGCCGAGCAGCACTGCCCCGAGCGTGCTCAGGATGCCCGGCAGAAAGCTCGCCAGTGCCGCTCTTGCAGCCAAGTCTTCGGACTGCAAGTCTGTTTTACCCCTCTCCTGCGGCGAATCCTCAGGGAAGGAATGGAAGGGAGCAAAGGCACGAACCAAAGACTGCAGCGTGATCAGATTCTGGACTCTCAGTTCTCGTGCACATCCTGGCAACAAGCCACCAAAAGCCTAGCTCCTCTTCCACATAATGGAGAGAGAAGAAAGTGTGTGTCGGGGAGGGGGGGGGGGGGGGGGGGGGATACGTACGTGTGAGTAGAGGTTGCAAGAGCAGAGAGATAAAGTAGCCTAACAAAACACAAAAATCGGAGCCGCAAACGAGCCTGCGAATGTCCAGAGATCCTTCCTTCTCAACAAACAGAAAGAAATGTCGTTCGTTCAGGGCAAAGAAAGAAATCATCTTAAAACACAAAACAGATGCATGCATACTCAGCACGCAAGCAAGGACAGCTGACCTGGTGGAAAGCGTCGGCTGCAGCTGTCCACAGTTGTTGCAGCGCTGCGGAAGTGGCCGCCCTCACCTCTTCGCTAGGGGGGTGCCTGATGCTGCCTGCCCTGCGCCCAGCTTTAGCTTCCTGTAAGTGCAGACAACAGTCTGACGTCACAGTCACAACTGCAACATCAAGCAGGCAAGGAGCCTGACCAGAAAGGGCAACAAGAGTTCGATGATTCCTCGGAATCCCTTTGCCGTAAGTCGGTCTCTGAGAAAGGTTGCATCTTGCCGGCATTTCTGCAGACACTCCTCTACAGCCTGAATAAAAATATGAAGCGATTTCTCATGATTATAACTCTGGTTATTGACCAATTAGGCCCTTGCAGCGGCGCAGGGATGGAGGGTTTACCTGTAGGGCTTCCAGGAGCACTTGTTCGCGAAATACAGGTGCTCGTGGATAAAAGCGTAGCAAAGATGCGAGAGGAAAGAAAACTGCGTCAAAGCGGTCGGAGAGTATCCTGGGGCTGGCTTCTGTGATGCACTTGCGCAATCGACGTACACGTGACAAGTAATCCAACTGCTCCTTTTGCTGCACGAGCAAAAGTGACGCTTAGGAGGCTCATCGCCCTCTTGATATTAGAGTGAGTGCATCGTTCAAGTCTACCAAGTTGTTAGTCCACACGTTTAATCAGAGCTATATTTTGCTGTGATAAGGTGGAACCAGTTATTATGACAATCTTGCAGCAGGAAAAGGAATGCGATGGAATACCGTATCTTTCGGAAGAGAAGAGGACCCTTTGTCAGCATTGCAGTCTCTACGTCAAGGTAAACAACTTGTCAGATGTTTGTGAGGAGAGCGATGCTTTTATGCTAGCAAATCTCCCTCCAGAGTGTGAACTGAAAGTGAAGGCAGACACAAAATAATCCGATTGTGCCTGTAATATGGATTTATATCACGTGATGTGACCTTATACTTGTCAAGGCGGTGGTGTTGAAGAGCTCCTCGCAAGCCGCGGCCAAACTGTCCCTCTCCATGCCACGTGTGACCTACTGACGTTATGGCATGCCTGTACGCAAAAGATACCCGAAGAAAAAGTTTTTCCTTCCTAATTTAAGATTGAAATTTGAGGTCTTCTCCAGCCTAATCTCGTCGACAATTTTCCATTTTGGTAGATACAGACGTACACATAAACATGTGAACACATACATACATACACACATACATACATACATACATACATACATACATACAAAATAACTGTCAATAAATGTAATAAAGCAAAACAGTATGCATACTCGATGTGCTGAAATACATATCTAGTCTTTTCTTTGATTTACTTTCAATCTCCTGTCATTTTCTTCCTGTCGCTCTCTTTTCTTCTTGTTTCCTCTCTTCCTATCTTCTCCTTTCGTTCGACTCTCCCTCTTGTCTTCTTTCTTTCGTTCCTTCTGTTTGAAGGGTCTCATCTTCTCTAATACTAAGCTTGTTTGCTTGCTTGCTTCCTTGCTAAGCTTTAGACCAAAGGGAAAGAAAGAAAGAAAGCCCATGGAAACAAGGAAAGGACAGGAAATAAAGGAAAGAAAGAAAAGAAAGGAAAGAATTAAAAAATAAATGAATAAATAAATGAATAAATAAATGAATAAATAAATGAATAAATGAATAAATGAATAAATGAATAAATAAATAAATAAATAAATAAATAAATAAATAAATAAATAAATAAATAAATAAATAAATAAATAAATAAATAAATAAACACTGAAAGCAAGATGGCGACTCGAGGTGAGAAATCAAAACCATTTGATAACTCCCAGTGCACTTCTGCACGACCACTGGAGACCAACTCTGCCAACGGAGATAATAAGACCAATGCGGAAACCAAAAAGCAGACTTCGACAAACGCGGGATCTTCGACAAACGGACCAATTTCCACCCACACCCAACTTCATCCTCGCATCTACATCTCACACCTCATACTCAAACCACTCTCACAATCAATATATGCTAAAACCACTAATGCTGCCACTGCGGCCAGCACAGGTGAGAAAAGGAAACGCCCTGCATCCTGCCGTCTGTCTTTTGCAGCTGACAAACCCATCCACCCCCCACCTAAGAAATCCAAGGCTGCCCTTGCATCAAGAAAGCGAAAAGCCTCAGCTACTCCTGCCAAAGTTGAAAAACGAGGACGCCCTGAAGGATCAACTAAAGCAGCTAAGGAGGCCAAGCTTGCTGCTGCACTTACTGCAGCCAACACAGCCAACGATAACACCTCTTTCTCTCTCTCTCCCTCCCTCCCTCCCGCTCTCTCTCTCTCTCTCTCTCTCTCTCTCCCCTCACATGCACACACCCCGTCACACTCCTCACACTCTCATAACACACACTCCACTCACAACACACACATCACCACACCCAGCAACTCCCTCTTTCTCTCCCTCTCTGCATCACTAACTAACCATTCACTCTCCTATCATCCATCTAACATCCTACCTACTGACATATCACCTTCACCCTCTCTCACACTCTCCATGCCATCTCCTTCTCTCGACTCTCTACCTGCTGCCGTTTACTCATCTGGCTCTCCAAGTTCCTCTATGCAACTGCTTGACTCTTCTTCTCTTCTCTCTGCTATTCTTGTTCCCTCTCCTCGCCCTGCACCTTGGGTTCAAAATAATCCCATATATGACGACCCCAATGCATGGGCACCCACTCAATCTCTACCTCCCTCACCCTCCAACTATGCTAGTCCATCTATCCCTCTCTCTTCATCTCTATCTCAGGCAACGACTCAAGAAGATGCTGACTCGTCAGAACCCGAAGCCGATACACCCTCTACCCAACTCTCTCTCTCTCTCTCTCTATATATATATATATATATATATATATCTCCTCTCTGCAATCCCAACCACCTGTCTCACCTACACATGAACACAAGCACGCACCATCACCACATGCTGCCTCACCTCCACTATCCCCTCTATCTGCCTCACCTGAGTCATCATCTGCCTCACAACATCTGCATAACACTGACCCTCGATCTGGCCCTGACCTACAAACTGGCACTACTATCCTTGAGATGTTTCCATGCATTGCAACACACCCCACATGGGCATCATTACTTGTTGACATGCAACGCATTTTTCAGATTTCTGCAGACAACAACATCATCAAACCACTCCCTAGTGCTTTGAGCAGGTGGGACTTAGGCGCTGCTGATGACGCTACCCTACACAACGCTATCCTCGCCTTCCTAGCCTTCCCGTCACTAGCTCTTCAATTGTCTAGACGCAGACCAAGAAAGAAGCTTGAAGCTCAGCTACAGCGCCTCAGCATGCCATCATCAATCAATTCCGCCAGCATGCCGGCTCCTCCCGCTGATGATGACCGGCAGCCAAACCTTGATACCAAGGCACGGCTGATCAGGAACATCATCAGAATCACCAAGGGCTACAAAACCCATAAGTCTGACAAGATTACCAACCTGGATATGCCTGCGGATATAACCGAATCCAAAGTACAAGAAAAGCTGGCTCATAAGCTGCTGAAGCGAGCATCCGGCTGAAACAGCAGCGCAAGCCCGCCTAGTGTGGTATTGGTAAAAATTGAGGAGGCAAATGTACGGGCGGCCATATCCCAGCGTGCTAATCTTAGAGATATTTATGGGTGGACACCCAAGTTCCTTCTCTACCTCCTTGACGACCCTAACAGCAAGGACTGCATCATCAGCCTCCTCTCCCACCTCGACCACAACTACGTTCCGGCCATGACGAGACCTCATCTACGTGTTCGAGACGGCATGGGCAAATGATACAAAGAAATTTAGAAAAGCTGCGGTCACTCTCGTGGGGAAGTAGCCTCCTTTCTATCGTTGATTGTGCTATTACTATTAAGCATGATCGGGCGCCAGGTAAGGACACGCTCTTGCACCGTACGCAACACGCAGTAGGCTTAAATAGGGGATCTCAAGCTGCTATCCTCACTATCCAATCCATCCTCTCCTGCCCAGCCGCCCCTTCCCCTGCCTGTATTATCCTGGACGCAGAGAACTTCTTCAACAGAACAGAAAGAAAGCTATGCTTCAGGCTGCTTACAGTCAAGAGAAGCTTAAGTATCACTACGGCTGCATCGACCTACAGTATGGCAATGATGCGGAATCATGGATTGTCCACAAAAATCGATCTGGTAAGCCATACATCACCATGGGTCACAACGATGGATGTAATCAAGGCTGCTCCTTGTCAATGGCCCTGGCATGCAACTCCATGATCAGCCTTACGGAGAAAGCACTTGAAGATACCCGAGCAGAGTGTATATCATATGCCGACAACTTTCACTTCGTGGATACCGACGCGGAATCAGTCGTCACAGCTGCCAAGAAATTCATCGCCAACAAGCCTGATGACCTCAACTTCAACACTCTGGCCGTCACGACATCCACCGCCACAGTCCCTCATCGACTTTGCAGCGGAATATGGGAAGCCAATCAAGCATGGATGGACGAAGACACCCAAGGGCGTAATTGGCAACTTCAAGGATGACGAATGGAAGCAAGAGATGATGAATGAGATATCTAAGGACGTATTATCTAAAATCACACCTGTCTTTGACGCTCTCAAGGATGAGAGAATGCAACATCAAATCGCATACCACACTTTATCCAAAGCATCACCCAACTACCTCGTTCATATCATGCGCACCGTCCCCACATCTCTCTTCTCCAACATCATCAACCAGATCGATCAGCATATGCACGACACATTCTTGCATGTCTTTGGCATAGATGCAGGTGCCTTTCACTCGCTATCCGATGACGTGCAAGATTTAGTTCGTGCTCAAGCCTGCCTGCCTGTGCACTGCTGTGGCTTCGGATTATCTGATGTTAAGGCTCTCGCCCCCATCGCCTACGCTGCGTCACTTGCAGACGCTGCACCCAGGATTTGGGCTGCGCTCGAGATAGTGAATCCTAGCTATGTTGCTGCTACTTTAAATGATGATGAGAAATACCATCCTAACCCTCTCCCTCTCTTTTTGGAAGTTCTTCCTACTCTGGATCGGCTGCGCAAATGCAAACCCAGTAACAAAGCACCCGAGCGGCACCCATCTCTCAATCCCTATAACCACTCTCCTTCCGCTTTGCGACGACCCTACCTGCCCCTCTCTTTCCCCTCATTCATTCAACACTATGAATTTCCCTCCTCTCCATTTTTACCTGCTCGTGCCGATGTTGATAAATATGCCTTGCGAATTTGCAATTGCAAAAATGCTTCCGTGCTTAGCACAACTCTCAGCGTTTTGAGACCTGGCGAGCGCTTGACGTCCCTGACGTTGAACGAGCCTGTCAGAATGCTCTACGAAGGCGCTAACCTTGCACTTACATGCCCACCAATCCACTCATATCTCTTACTCAAAGATCAGGCATGGATCTCATGGGGCAAAGACGTGCTGGCCTCGTCGACCAATCAAAAGAGCAGCCACCCGACCCTGAATGCAAAGCTACTCTTCCTACTCTATCTGCTCTTGAAACACACACTAACAACACATGCACACATAAGCGCGGATCAGCTGCTAGCTCAAGCAAGATGGCCTTGTCAAGCTATTGGAGCCTCGTTACTACAACGATGAGAAACGATGGGTCGACCTCGCTGTATTCCCCTCTGCGAGCGCTACCTCTCCGCTACAGCTTGACTCTGATCTAGCCGTCACCAACCCTATCGCACCATTCTATGTCGAAGATACTATTCGCGACGTCTATGCTGCCATCGAGAAGCGTGAAACCGAAAAAAATCAACAAACACGCGGAAGGATGCAGGCAAGCTGGCGCGGAATTCATCCCCTTTGTCATGTCTAGCTTCGGTGGATTTGAATGCAGGCCCAAGTCTTCATGAGACATCGGCGAGCAGGCAGCATTTCATATGCCATCGATCTGCACTCCACAAGCGTACGCTCTACGGATCAAGGCTATCCTTCACTTTGCAGTCCATCGCTGGAATTACATCAACTGGATGCATCAACTCAGAAAGTCCAACTGCCTACATCCGCGCAGACTCCCACAGCACAAGAGACGAGCGCAGGCTCGCCTCTGCTTTCCCATACAGGGAATCGCGACGATTTGAGCAATTAGATTATGAGCGCTCTGACTAGGACACTATTCATACTTATGAATTATTATTACTGTTTGTTCTAAGTTTTATTATTACTACAATGTTTTTGTTATATAATAATAATAATAATAATAATAATAATAATAATAATAATAGTGCTTCTCTGTCAATGGCTGATGCAAATCTGCACATGCGCCTCCATCGTCTCACCCGTGAGGGGAGTACGAAGAATTGACGATAGGCTCTAATGACACCCCCGCACGGGCAGTTCCAACACTTCCAGACCGACCGTATGTTCAATGAAAATACTGGTGGCACCGACGGGAATCGAACTGCGACAGGGCCCAGATGGTAGAACTTGACCACTGGGCTATCACGGTGTCCAAATAATAATAATAATAATAATAATAGTGCTTCTCTGTCAATGGCTGATGCATTTCTGCACATGCGCCTCCATCGTCTCACCCGTGAGGGGAGTACGAAGAATTGACGATAGGCTCTAATGACACCCCCGCAAGGACAGTTCCAACACTTCCAGACGGACCGGTATGTTCAATGAAAACACTGGTCCAGACGGATCGGTATGTTCAATGAAAATACTGGTGGCACCGACGGGAATCGAACTGGCGACAGGGCCCAAATGGTAGAACTTGACCACTGGGCTATCACGGTGTCTATAATAATAATAATAATAATAATAATAATACTATATCTGAGGCGTACTGATGCAGCTAATGGCATATCCTCAACGGACATAAGCCTCCAATACCCTTGTTCGAGGTCCTCCACCCCCCCGTGTCAGTCTCTCGCCTGATGATCGGGGCCACCGATGGAGCTCCTGAGGGCAAGACTGCACTAAGCCAAGGTTATTCCGCAGTCCCAGCAACCTCTTGCAAGACGTCACCGAATGTGCAAGTGCATACACCAAGCGCGGTTGCTAGAGCTGCCTCGAAACCCCACCCATAACAATCTGGTGTCTGCTGGGTCCTGGGCTATCAACCAGCATATGCGGAGTTTAAGATCTTTTACGCGCGCAACGACCCTCCTCCCCAGCATCTACCACCAAAGGGTTATGAGTTGGCGTCACAGTTTAACGCCTTGAGGCCATTGGGCTGAATAATAATAATAATAATAATAATAATAATAATAATAATAATAATAGTGCCTCTCTGTCAATGGCTGATGCATTTCTGCACATGCGCCTCCATCGTCTCACCCGTGAGGGGAGTACGAAGAATTGACGATAAGCTCTAATGACACCCCCGCAAGGGCAGTTCCAACACTTCCAGACGGGCCGGTATGTTCAATGAAAATACTGGTCCAGAAATAGACCGGTATGTTCAATGAAAATACTGGTGGCACCGACGGGAATAATAATAATAATAATAATAATAATAATAACAATAATAGTGTATCTCCTGCCAATTGCTGAGCCAAAAGGCCATGTGCATCCAGTCCTCCATTCCATAAGGAAAGTCTCCACACCAATCGGTGGAATAAAGGAAGTGACGGCATAGAACATTACTCTAGGAGCTTTATACCAATCAGCCCATGGAAAGGACCGATGGCCTATGTACTCCCTAATAACAATAATAATAATAATAATAATAATAATAGTGCTTCTCTGTCAATGGCTGGTGCATTTCTGCACATGCGCCTCCATCGTCTCACCCGTGAGGGGAGTACGAAGAATTGACGATAAGCTCTAATGACACCCCCGCAAGGGCAGTTCCAACACTTCCAGACGGGCCGGTATGTTCAATGAAAATACTGGTCCAGAAATAGACCAGTATGTTCAATGAAAATACTGGTGGCACCGACGGGAATCGAACTGGCGACAGGGCCCAGATGGTAGAACTTGACCACTGGGCTATCACGGTGTCCATAATAATAATAATAATAATCATAATAGTGCTTCTCTGTCAATGGCTGATGCATTTCTGCACATGCGCCTCCATCGTCTCACCCGTGAGGGGAGTACGAAGAATTGACGATAGGCTCTATGACACCCCCGCAAGGACAGTTCCAAGCCTTCCAGACGGACCGGTATGTTCAATGAAAATACTGGTGGCACCGACTGGAATCGAACTGGCGACAGGGCCCAGATAGTAGAACTTGAACACTGGGCTATCACGGTGTCAATAATAATAATAATAATAATAATAATAATAATAATAGTGCTTCTCTGTCAATGGCTGATGCAAATCTGCACATGCGCCTCCATCGTCTCACCCGTGAGGGGAGTACGAAGAATTGACGATAAGCTCTAATGACACCCCCGCAAGGGCAGTTCCAACACTTCCAGACGGGCCGGTATGTTCAATGAAAATACTGGTCCAGAAATAGACCGGTATGTTCAATGAAAATACTGGTGGCACCGACGGGAATCGAACTGGCGACAGGGCCCAGATGGTAGAACTTGACCACTGGGCTATCACGGTGTCCAAATAATAATAATAATAATAATAATAATAATAATAATAATAATAATAATAATAATAGTGTATCTAGTGTGTATCTCCTGCCAATTGCTGAGCCAAAAGGCCATGTGCATCCAGTCCTCCATTCCATAAGGAAAGTCTCCACACCAATCGGTGGAATAAAGGAAGTGACGGCATAGAACATTACTCTAGGAGCTTTATACCAATCAGCCCATGGAAAGGACCGATGGCCTATGTACTCCCTAATAATAATAATAATAATAATAATAATAATAATAATAATAATAATAGTGCTTCTCTGTCAATGGCTGATGCATTTCTGCACATGCGCCTCCATCGTCTCACCCGTGAGGGGAGTACGAAGAATTGACGATAAGCTCTAATGACACCCCCGCAAGGGCAGTTCCAACACTTCCAGACGGGCCGGTATGTTCAATGAAAATACTGGTCCAGACGGATCGGTATGTACAATGAAAATACTGGTGGCACCGACGGGAATCGAACTGGCGACAGGGCCCAGATGGTAGAACTTGACCACTGGGCTATCACGGTGTCC
>WBZZ01000976.1:0-7500 GCA_019918135.1 Paulinella micropora | reverse complement strand
CCTCACGCCAGCTTGGTGTTGATGTCCGCGATATTGTCAGCTGATGCCACCTTCTCGTTTGCCACCAACCCCGCGTCAACCTTCTGGTTTACGATGACGCAGCGCAGGTTCACGTGCTAGAGCTTCCTAGAAAATACATTCGTATCAGCTAGATCCAGCTGTAGGCATCACCCCCCGGATAGCCGGTAAAAAATACCTTTTCCTGGTGACAGGTGCACCAGCTTGTTTTTCAGTATTATTTGTCCGGATTGGACCTGATGCAATTTTATTCCTGGTCTGTTGCCGTTTTCCTTTTTGGCTTCACTGAGCTACTACAACGAGACATCATTCTCATACTTGAGGACTGTGTTTGGTTGTATTACCGACTTTTTACGAGCTATCGTTGGGGGCATTACATTTGGAGTCCACATCACTAGGGTGATTTCTTTCTGCTTTGCCACACAGGCAACAGAGTGAATTTTCACTGACCTGTCTCACACGGGGACGTCAGACGAAAACAAATACTCCAACACAGCTCCCTCATAACTCTTTCACAAAACAAATAATTTGATTGGTCTCAAGCAGGTGTCTCGTACCCTCTAGCCCAATCAGTATCTGTGTGCTCACAAGGAGACATCAGATACAAACTCTCTGTCGTTCTTGCTGTTCTCACACAGAGACCAAGAAGAAGGAGGTGGACAGAAGAGTGAAGGAACGCACACAAAACACAAACAAGCATAGGGACAGGAGCATAACACTCTACCCTTCTAGTTTGTGCATTTATCTGCATTATCTCACACATACGTCAGAGTATTTTTGCAAATCTCTGATCGTTTTCTAAAGGTAGGTCTGAGAACCTATCCGACCGACTGTCGACTTCTCAAGGAGAGCTTTTCTAGCTTCTCTATTACTATCTGTGTGTAGGTCCAAGTGCCTCATACTAGATACGATATAGAAAAGAAGGAGGAGAAAGTAATCTGAGTAAGGAGAACAAGAAATCGGAGAAAGTCTCAAAGACTATTTTTCTCAAACAAAAACAAACATACAAACAGTGTTTCATAGAGGACAGGGAATCTTATCCTACCCTCTCTATTAGTTTCTCTCTTCACTAGTCAATCGACAGAAGGAGGAACAGAACACAAACGAACAAAAACCAAACATAGGAGCTGACACTGTCCTCCTGTTGATCACTACTACGACATCATGTCGACAGAGACCGCCGAAGTGAGTGAATTCTCGGAGGCAGATCAAAGAAGAGAAGAAGAAGAAGCAGGAGGAGGAGGAGGATTGAATGAAGGAGGAGGAGGAGATGAAGGAGTAGGAGGAGTAGAAGAGGGCTGGGATGATGAAGGAAGATATGGAGGAGACGAAGATGGAGGATTTGAACAGGAAGAGACGGAAGGAGGAGGAGCATATGGTAATCCCTTACCACCTGCCTACACGGGAGGAGGAGGACGAAAAATGATCGACTTGATTCATAGTGATGGAGAGGAGATCACAGTGGAGGAACAACAGTGGGTGCAAGACCACTATGACCTCACTAAAAAAGAGTTTGATAACAAGATGGGGGTAGAGAAGGACACCTATGTGTGGATCCCTCAGGATCAAAGAAGAGAGAAAAGTCGTGCTAAAAAGGATGTCTATATCCTATTATCAAACACAGCACAGCTCCTCGGCAAACTGGTCTCTGATCCAGAAGAGAGAAAGAAGATACAGCATATCAAGTTTGGGGACACACACACCCACCTTGAATTACTCGATGCTATCTTTGGGGTGTACACTCAAACCCTGATTTGGGAACGTACATACGGCCCACGATGTGAGGGTTACCTCCAGTACACAAACCCAAGAGCAACGGCCAGATTCCTCGCGACTGGTCAGGAGGCAGTCGATGTAACAAAAATGAAGACCAATCTGGGTTCGAAAAACTCGAGTGGCATATTTCATTTTTTTACAATGGAAATAAAGGCCTTGGAGGAGGGGAAGGCAGAGATGGGAAAAAGCATTAAGGCAGCAGGAGAAACTCATCCTGTGATTGATGAGTTAGAGAAGACCGACAGAGTTCTGACCAAGATCAGACTGTTGATGGGTGCGTTACTGCACAAGGAGGCATGGAAGAGATGGATTCCACCAAGGATCACTCTGTCCTTAAATCACTTAGTAATGCACCACCGGTCGCCAACAAAGCAGGTGTTGACCAATATGTGGAGAAATATAATTTTCTCAGATCTGCTTCTGAATTGGTGGCCTTTATCACTCATGCTCAAAAGCTGGTGATATCTGAGAAGAAGAAGGCGAAAGAGAATGAGGAGTTCGAGAAGACGATGAGACTGGAAAGAATGAAAGCAAAAGTGAGTGGTGCAAAGACACACCCTCCGACATATTTGACCCCACCAGCTCCTGCCCCACCAGCCCCTGCACCCTCGGGCTCAACTACGGTGGTGGTCACAAACACGGAGAAGAAGGACAGACAGAACATCATAAATGCCTTCAAGGGGAAGAAAGGAGGAGTGGCAAGTCTCATGCTATATGCCAAGACGAGCTCAGACAAAGACTCTGATGCTTCGCTTTTGAGCAAGCTCAAAGAGATCAATGCCTGCATGAAGGCTTTTCCTTGCGACGAAACGCAGGAATACGAGGCCCTTGTTACTGTTTTTGACCAATCTCTAGTCTCGGAGGGATTTGATCTGACACAGTACAAGTTTTTGAGAAAGAAGGAGGAGATTAAGAGAAACAATGCAACAGGCCTAGACGCTCAGTGTGAACTGGCGGTGGCCACACTCATTTCATATTTTCAATCTCATGGATACCAGCATCTCTGCACTGGTACTCTCATAGGATTTGAAATCTTTGAGACAGTGGCGATGAGTTTGAGGAGTGCTGTTGGCTTGGCGGCGACCCTTACGGAGGTAGTTTCCTCCTATGGGCTATTCTATGGCCGCAAGTCGATCATCCTCTATTTCTTTTCGGCGTTACACACAGTTAACCCGAGTAAGCTTACTCAGCTCATACAACAATGCTCGACGTTTAGCTCAGTGAAGTCCAAGAACTTCCTCGAGACACACGTGTTCGAAAATACGGTTCAAAGCGTTGCTCCGTCAGCACTGTTTCAAGAAGTGATGAGTGCATGCTCAAACATGGACTCGCTCACGGAGGCACATACGGCACAGGCAGGCGGTGTACCTGTTGGCGCACAAGCCACGTACACAAACAGAGTTGCCGGTTGGAAGAGACAGAGAGAGCCAGACCTGAAGACCGCATGTTGGAGGTGGTTCGCGGGCTTGCAGTGTAAGGCACAGATGGAGAACAGAGACTGCTCTTTCAATCATGATAGGCAGAACCCAACAGCAAGGGCAAATTTTCTGAGCAGGACGGAAGGCAAGGAACCGGGCCTTTTCAATATGCTTCAGATTGCCGCTGTGAACGAAGGTTGGTATGCCAATATGTGTGATGATGAGGAGTTACGAGAGGCAATCATTACCTACATGAAGAGGATGAAGGAGAAGAAGGAGGAAAGGGAGAGACAAAAGAACTTAAAGGCCTCTCAAAGAGGACGAGAAGGAGGAGCAGGAGCAGGAGGACGAGGAGGAGGAGGAGGACGAGGACGAGGAACATGGAGAGGAGCCTCGAGGTGGCAGGGAACCCTCAGAGAGGAAGAGGTCGGGGATATACCCCTTATGGAGGGAGAGCTGTTCGAGCTCCAGCCCCCCCACCCAGAGGAGGAGGAGGCTCGTGGGCAAGCTCCAACCCGAATTTCGGTCGAGCTCAGGCCTACAACACTGCCTCGGAGACCGATACGTCATCCTACCCGGACACTACTCAAGGTAATCGTTTCGAGGTGGTGGAATGACTGGAGGGGGAAGAAGAGAGGAAGGAGAAGACTGTGAAGTTTAACCCTAAAGTCACAGTGCTTTCTAATGCTGTTGTGCAGACTGGGCCAACGCTTCCTCTATGTGAAAACAAAGATGTGGGTACACAGAGACTGCAGCCCCAAGGTAGTCTCATACCCGTTCATACAGCACGGTTACCAATGATAACTGATGCAAATAGGAAGGCGAGACTTGCGATGGAGGCGAGGAGGCCAATGGCAGACGTATCGCCTCGGCCAAGCAAACAACCACGAACAGACTCAATGTCTACGGTCGCGGCGGGTGGCGAGCAAAAAGACAATGTGTGTACTCAAGTACCACAAGACAATGTCGCTCAAATAGTAAACGCACCAGTACCGCAGAATAATAAAAATGTTAATGAGGTGAAGCAGGAGGAGAAGAAGGAGGAGTTGAAAAACTTAGAGACAAGACTCCAAAATTTGGAACGTAAAGTTCTTGTTCTCGCAGCCAATATACACAGGCCCGATGCTCTGTGTTATACGGAACTTTATTGTGAAACATTGAAGACAATATTAAAAGTTGGTAATGATACGATGGCGAATATTAATATTGTCGGCAGGAAGTTTTTTAATCGATACCGGGACTGGGTGGACGGAAATATGAAAAAGTCAACGGGCACTCTCAAAGGAGTGAGCAGCCGGACGGATATCACGGGAATCATCACACTGACCTTTAAATTGAAATCCGCACGAGTATACCGTATGGACCTCTATGTCGTCCCCGGTTACCACGGGTCAATATTACTATCGTATGACCAATTGGCTACGATGGGGGCTGTGATTGATTGCGCCGCACGGCGAGTGATATATGGAGTAAAAAGAGGAGAAGAGAACGATATTGATCCCTTCAACGCTACTGACTCTTATGAGGCTTATGAGCTGAGTCTAGCGACTGATCACAAAAAGATGGCCATCGCACATGAGGCACTTGAGCTGTACGTTCACCCCCATGTCGTAAGACCGGATGAACTGTCCTGGACCGACAATTGGGAATCCCAAGTGTGCACTGTCACAGTTCCGACATGCCATTGGGACAAAAAGTCTATTGATGACTTAATCGAGAAGCGAAAGGAGGAGATTATATGTGTCGCACAAAGAAGCCCGTCGTTGGCGAGATTCGCGGAAGGAGTAGGAACAGATGTCCATATTACTAACGGATACTGTTTCCATGCGAAAGTAGGAGAAGAAAAAAGGGAGGCGTTTGTACCAAGGAGAACGGGGCGAATCCCGGATACTCCACCAGAAACTATTAAAAGTTTTATTACTGATTTCTGGGGTGACGAGCCCACGTGGCCGCGTTCACTGTCTGAAGTGAAGAAATGCTTACGGACTTTATTCGAAAATAATAAGCCGTATACTATTATCCTGCCATATAATGAGAAGGCGATATGGGCGCAGGAAATAAGGGACCGGCTTATTGATCATCCTATACCGGTACCCTCTCGCAAGCAACAGCTAGTGGTGGCTTGTCGTATGGGAACTCGTGAGCAGAGCAGTGCATACAAGCGGAAGCTCAGAGACCTCGACAAGTTGAAATTGATACCGCAAGCATTCACATGCTTTGATGGTTTTTACACCCGTAAAGCTCCTTTGCAATACGCGAGACTCATTGACATGCTGGTGGAGCTCGGTAAAGATGATGAGCCGGACACGGTCACGTATGAAAAGACGGGCCTAGATGATGTCTCGGAAGAGGACTTAGGCTTGGAGGAGGACAGAGAACCCCTCAAGCAGCATAAGCAGATGTCTGATGAAGATTTTCAAGAGGCGGCACGGAAAATATTGGAAGAAGGAGTAGGCACGGAGAAGGAGAAGGAGCTTTTAAAAGCCAAATTAGAGGCGAACAAGGAAATTTTTGACCCTCCACATGCAGGTGGTGTCAAGCCTGAAGATTTCACTGCGGTTATTTACAAAATACCGGGTGCGGAGCCGTCACCGGCACCACGAAGGGCGAATTTGAGTATACATGAGGCGAAGATAGCGGAGGAGCTAGCAAGACAGCTGCTCAATGAGGACTTTATTGAGAGATCAACATCCTCAATAGTCTCACAACCGAGAATAGTGCCGAAGCCAGGAGGAGAATGGCGCCTGACAGTTAACTATGCTCGTGTTAACAAGGTGCTGGAGGAAGAGAGAAATCCTCTCCCGACATTAGAAGAAGGAAGGAGAGTACTGCGGAATGCAAAATTCTATTCGGTCATTGACCTTAAGAATGGCTTCTGGCAGATACCACTGGAGGAAAAGTCCAGATGGCTGACGGCGTTTGTGGTGGGTATGGAAATATATCAATGGAAAGTGCTTCCGATGGGCCTCAAGCAAGCCCCAGGACTTTTCCAGAAGGCGATGCAGAAGATGTTGAGCAGTCAGTACGATGATTTGTCTGACGGTGGCTTTATGAGAAGGCGGGGACAGAAGGCGGGAGAATATGCATTTTGCTATATCGATGACATTATCGTATACTCTAACACAATGGAGGAGCATATCGATCATTTGTCCGATATATTCAGGCGCATCGGAGCTTTTGGCCTGAAGTGCAATCTAAAGAAGTGTCAACTTGCCAAGACGAGTGTGACATACTTAGGGTACGAGATCTCCCATAATCGAGTCTCGATATCCAAAGAGAAGAGGGAGGAGATTATGAATCGACCGATACCGAAGAACCGCACTGAATTGCACTCATTCCTTGCGATGGCGCAATACTATAGCCAGTTTATACCCGATTGGGGTGCAACACGGGCTAAGTTGGAGAAAATGATAGATTTTGGAGACTTTGAGAAGTGGGACGAAGAGGCTTTGCAAGCGTTTCATGCGCTCAAAGATCTCATTTACAAAGACCCGAAAGACGGAGGACTGGTGTTAACGATGCCCGACTTTACGAAACAATTCGTAGTCGATACAGACGCATCTAAGTTTGCGATTGGGGCTGTATTACAACAAGAGGATGAGGAGAAGAAATTACGCCCAATCATGTTTATTAGTAGGAAGTTGTGTGCGGCGGAGAGAAACTATTGCACAAGGCAAAGAGAGGCGTTGGCGGTAGTATGGGCCCTCAAGAGGCTCAGAGAGTATTTGTGGGGAGGACCTCAATTTACTGTCAGAACTGATCATCATAACCTGTTATGGTTGATGAATCATGAACAGACGGGACGGCTGGCGCGGTGGCAAGCGTTCTTGTCTTGTTTCGATTTTACAATGGTCCATCTACCGGGAAAGCGAAATGTGGTCGCTGATAGCCTCTCTAGGCTAGAGTTTAACTCAGAAGTATCGGCGTTGGTGTCCACGGTGGAGATGGAAGACTTGTCCACTGACAAGGTGTATGAGGTCAGCCACATTGAGGCGATGGAGATGGCGAGTGGAGTCCGATATGACCGCACAGGTCTACGGTACAGTCCACAAGGCCCGGATCACGGGATATGTTGTGAGCTACATACCCAGGAGGACGCTGAGTGGTCCTATGAGGTATATGAGAATGCGAAGGCGAACATAAGAGAGGAAGAGGAGACGCAGGAAGTTTATGCGGAGCCTCCTCAAGAGCGGAGAAGTGACCTAGACGATGACCCGGAAAGAATCGGGATACGGCTAGAAGATGGTACTATCCATATAGCCTCGCCTACCGCATGGAGGCAACAACA
>WBZZ01000975.1:0-30026 GCA_019918135.1 Paulinella micropora | reverse complement strand
GGCCCAGGAGCTGTCCCGCGCACCGTCCGGCGCCTCGTCCACCGCCGGTGCCTGGCCGGGGCCTCCTTGGAGCGCGCGCCCGAGTATCTGCCGTAGTATCTCGGAATCGGCCGAGCGCAGCCAGGCATCTTCCAGGCGGAAGCTGTAGCAGGCCGGGAGCCGGGCTTCGTCGCAGACAGTCAGGTGGCCCCCCGCGGGACGCTCCTCCGCCTGAATAGCTTCCCCCGCCAGCCACAAGCAACGGCCGCAGCAGCGTTGGCAGGCCCCGGGGCCGTCGCACACGCGGCCACAGGACCGGCAGAAGCAATGGGGCGTGCTGCCGCCCGCCAACAGGTGCAACACTTCCTCCCGGGACACGCGCTCCGGGGCCGGGGCCACGTGCAGGGACTCCGAGAGGAGGCTGTCTAGGTCGGGCGGGAACCCGCGCGCCTCCAGCGGGCCCGCCCCTGGTCCGGGTCCCGGGGGTTCGGATCCTGGTCCTGGTCCTGGTCCGGGTACGGGTCCTGCAGCTGGACTTTAAACACTGAAACACTGAGCTCAGAAAATCTGCCATTCTGCTCGCACCGCCGTACTACCGACCGTAGCCAGAGCGAGGAAAGGCCGACTGCTTTTGTCAGTACCACCCAGCGTGGTAGCCGGGGCACGCGAACGGGGTGAGTGACAGAAAGCCAGGAAGGGGGGAAAAGAGGGGCGGCGCCCTCCCGCGGGCCAGGGGAGGGGGAGCGGGCAGGGGGGGGGCGGCCCGCGGCGGGGGGGGGGCGGGGGGAGGGAGCCGGGGGCCGCCCCTTCCTCCTTTCCGAGCCCGGCGGCCGGGCGCCGTCGGGGCCACGGGCACACAGGGCGCCGTCGGGCCGGCGGGCACGAGGCCACGCCGGTGTCGGGGCCCGACGGAGCACGCTCGTCGGCACGCCGTCGCCCCGTCGGCACGGTCGTACCCCCGGCCGGGGGGGCGAGGCCGCGCCCGTGTGGGGTAGGGAGGGGCGCCGCACCCCCGGGCGGGCGCGTGGGGGGGGGCCACGCCGGTGTCGTGGGCCCGGCGAGAGGAGCGCTGGTCGGCACGGTCGGACGCCCCCGGCCGGGAGGGGGGGGAGCGGCGGCGGGCGGGGGCGGGGACGGGGAGCCCGGGGGGCCTGTACACCCCAAAACGGCGCGGGCCGCCCCGGGGAGCAGTGGTACCCGCATGGAGCTGAGCGAGCCGGCCTGGACGGAGCACTGCCCTGCCTCCCTCGCCGGAGACTCCGCCCGGCAGCTCGCTAGCTCCGCGCAACTGCAGGCGCTGCTGCGGCGCTACCGCGTGCCCGTGGGCGGAACGCAGCCGTTCAACAGCACCAGCTTCACGGGGGGCAAGTTCCTGCTACCGGATGACCCGCAGGTCTACTTGCAGGTGGTGGAGCTGCTGGCCTGCCTGCGGGGCACGCCCTGGGCGGTGCCGCTGGTCGAGCGTACGCTGCCAGACGTTGGTAAGTTCTACTTGGACCTGGACTGGGCGCTGCCGGGCCACACGGCCTGCCCGGCCGAGATCCTGGCGCCCTGCGACAGCGCGGGGCCGGCCGCCCTCCACGGCGACTGCTTTGTCGCCGTGGCGCACCGGGCCGTCGGGTTCCTGGTCGCGGACCCGGCGCTGAGCACGGCCGTGCTGCTCAACTCCTGCGGCTACTGCCGGGTGCGCGGGTGCTACAAGGCGTCGTTCCGGCTCGTGTACCACTCGCTGTACCTGCCCAAGGCCGCGGCCAAGGCCCTGGCCTTCCTCGTCGCCAAGCTGTGCCACGTCCACTACGGCTGCGAGCGCGCCCAGGGCGAGCTGCTCACCAAGGTCGTCGACCAGTCGGTCTATGACAAGAACCGCCTCATCCGCTACCCGTACGCCGACAAGGGCGCCAGGCTAGTGTGCGCGACCTGCCGGGAGCTCGGCGGGGCCAAGCTGCAACTGTGCCTCAAGGGCTCCTGCCGCACCGTCCTGGCCGGCCGGCCCTGCGTGCCGGTGGGCCGCCTCGGCGCCGGCGGCGAGCTGACGACCCGTGGCCTGTCGTGGCGCGACTTCCTGCTGGACGCCAGCGTGCGGCAGCAACGGGCGGGCGCGCCGCCGCCGCCGCCGCCCCCCGGCCTGGCGCCGAGGCTGCAGGAGCTCGCACGGCTGGCCCGGGCGGCCACCCTGGTCGTGGAGGACGAGCCCCCCGAGTGGCACCCCCCCGCGCCGACGGCGCCGTCCGCGCCCCCGCCCGCGCCGTCGGCCGCCCGCTGCCCGCCGCCGTCGGCCGCCCGCTGTCCGCAGCCGGCACTGGGGCCGGCGCGGGGGCCGGTGTACGTGCCCTGGGACAGCGGGCTGCCCGGCCGCCTGTACTGCGAGCCGCGGGGCTGGGCACCCACCCCGGGCGCCACGTACGGCTTCCGGGCGCTGCTGGAGCACCTGGTGGCGCCTTACCTCGGCGCTGCCGGCGGCGAGCCGCTGCTCAACTGGGCGCAGCGCGCTCACGGCAGCCACGGGGACCGGGCGTCCGGGTGGGTGCGGGTCACGGCCTACAGCAACCTGACGGCGCCGACGCCCGCCCAGGCCGCCCGGTGCCCCTTCCAGTCGGCGGTGCGCGGCGCCGCGTACCAGCACCAGAGCAACTTTGTGTCGGCCGTTGTCAATGGGCGCAACCTCTTTTTTGTGTGCCACGACGACCAGTGTGAACCCCTGCGGCACATCCGGATTCGCTTGCCGGCCTGGGCGCTGGGCCGGCTGGGCGCCGCCCCCCCCTAAGAATCAGCCCGTCCACGGACGCCGGGAGCCGGCCGGGCCGCCCTTGGCGCTGGCCCGGCCGGGCCGCGAGTGCGTAGGGGTGGGGGCGAGAACAGAGGGAGGAGGGGGGCGGCCAGCAGTGTCAGTAAAAAAACCCAAGCCAGTCGGTCACGCCAGTGAGGCCCGGCAGCCCCCGGCCCGGCAGCCCCCCCGGCTGCCCCCGGCCTGCCTCCGGACGGGGTGCCCCGCCGGCCCCGCCGGCCCCTCCCCTCCCCTCTCTCCCCCCCCACCGCTCTCTGGCCCCCCTTGGCCGCCCCGCCCCCTCCCCCTCCCGGAGCTCCTCCCCCCCTCGCACACAACCCGCCCCGCTTCCTCCCGCGGATGGCGAGCCTGCCGTACAACTGCACCTCGTGCCACAAACCGCTAGGCTGCCTGGTACCCGCCTACCAAGCTCTTAAAGCCGCACACTATACCTCGGCCGAGGCACTGGACGCGCTGGGCCTGCTGCTAGCGTGCTGCCGCCGCAAGCTACTAGGTGCCAAGGACTGGGGTCGAGAGGAGGTCGTGAGACGCGCCCTCCAGCAAGCCGCCCGCCATGGAGATCACGTGGACTCCGCAAGCAGCCCAGTACGTGGAAGTTAGGCCCGTGCTCGGCTCGCACGGCACTATCCGGGAGGGAGACCTGATTTACACCTGCGACGAAGAGTTGCGGTCCGACGACAGCGATGTGGTCCTGGGCTATGCCTGGAACAGCTACGACCTGTACGACAAGACAGTGCGGGCCACGCCGCCCCTGCACAAGACCTTGCTCGGCGTCACGGACGAGACCGCGAGCCCCTTGCAGGCCGAGAAAGTCATCCGCGTCCAGACGGCGGGCTTGGCTTTCTACCCCGTGGCCCAGACGGTGGCGCTCAGCAAGTTTCCGTACGGCAGCTACGTGCTGATCAAGGAAACGTACACACCCCCCCGCAACCTCTCGGAACAACGCCGGCAGAGCGAGACTCCACAGTTCCCAGAGATGAAGGCCTGGGTGCCCCCCTGCGAGAGCCGGACCGGGGCCGACGACGACGAGAAGCTCCGCGCGGAGGCCAAGGCCGGCGGCCGAAAGCCGGGCTCGCGCTGGGAGCTGCCCGCCGAGTCGTTTTACCGGCAGGACGGCAACGATTTCCAGCGCAAGTTCGCGGCCGCGCAGTGCCCAGGAGCCCGCGGCCGCGGCAGGGAGCAGCGCTTGCTGCCGTGTGCACAGGCCTGGCTGCTAGCCGTGCTCGAGAAGAACGCGGGCGGGGAGGCTAAAGACGACGAGGAGTTGGTGAGCATGCTGCAGCGCCTGACGGACTGGTGGATCGACGTGCTCAAGGAAGACAGGCACCAGCTGGACGAAGGGTGGGTCTGCCTGGGGCAGGTCCTGGGGTACTTCGAGGACAAGCACGCCCTGGCCGTGAGGCTGACGCGGTCGACCAGGGGCCCCAGCCCCCTCCGCCAGACCAAGTAGCCAGCAGGGTTGGAAGCACGGTCGTGCCGCTGGTCGCTAGACTAACCGGGGCCGGGGCCCCCCTCCACCGACAAGTTTTGGGCGCCCCGCGACCTCCCGGACGCGGCCGCACTATAGTTTCGCCAACAACCGCTGCAGGCGCTCGAACCTGGCCGTTAGCGGGGGTCGTGCAGCGCGCCGTCCACCGTAATGAGAGAGCTACAGTTTTTTCTTGGCCTAGAAAAATCTGGCTTATTCTAGGTTTGAGTGCCTGTCGTGCTTACGTTTTTCCTAAATCAAAAGAAAGTATCAACAGCTGATTGTAATCTTTGTTTTAGACAAGAAGAAACGACCAAGCCTTGAGTATTTTTAAAATTGCATATTTCACCAACTACCAATAACGTAAGCCTATTCCTCTTCGCTGTCAGCATCAGAACAGTCATCCTCATAGTCCTCGCCCGGCGGTAGCTCGTGCAAGATCGACGCGGCACTAGCCAACGGCTTGTCCTTGATCCTGGCATACTCGTGCTCCCAAGCGTAAAACACCTGGCAGCCGGCCGGCATATTCTGTCGGATAAAGTACATGCGAGCCAGCGTCTCCTGGTAAAGGTCCCGGTTGAGGCGGCTGCTAACCGGAGACCTGCCCTCGGCGTACTTGACATGTCTTGGCGGAAAGCCGTGGTACGCGTTCCCGTGGAACTCGTACACACAGTTCCGGGCCTCGTCGTAGCCATCCAACAACATCTTGTGTCTGACTCGGATCAGCCCCTGCGGCACGTCTGCGCCTTAGAAAATGTTTGTGCTGATCCGCCAGCCGGGGTTGGCCTGCTCTAACCTGTCCCACAGCCTGCACGCTGCGATCGAGCAGCCCGCGGCCGGCTTAGGAATCAGCCCGCGTGCAAACGCGTGCTCCGCACACAGCCTCGCTTTGCGCCCTTGCTCGTCCGCACACCAGGCTTCTTTCTTGGCGCCGCGGCAGTCTCGCAGGCCTCGCACTCGTGGCAGCCTCGCGCCCGGCGTGCTCCGCGCACAGCCTCTGTTTGCGCCTTGCTCGTCGCAAAGTGCCTTTTCTTGCGTCCGTCGGCATTCGCACGGTTCGCACTCGTGGCAGCCTCGCGCCGGCGTGCTCTGCGCACAGTTCTTCTGCGCCCTGTCGTCGCCAAGTTAGCTTCTTTCTTGGCGCCGGGCGGGCAGTCCTCGCACGGCCTCCGCACCTCGTGGCAGCCTCGCGCCCGGGCGTGCTCCGCGCACAGCCTCTGTTTGCGCCCTTGCTCGTCCGCAAAGGCGGCCTCTTTTTTGTCGCCGACCGGGCAGTCCTCGCATGGGTTCCGAACATCGTGGCAGCCTCGTGCCCGGGCGTGCTCCGCGCACAGCCTCCGTTTGCGCCCTTGCTCGTCCGCAAAGGCGGCGTCTTTCTTGGCGCCGGCCGGGCAGTCCTCGCACGGGTTCTGAACATAGTGGCAGCCTCGCGCCCGGGCGTGCTCCGCGCACAGTCTCTGTTTGCGCCCTTGCTCGTCCGCAAAGTGTGCTTCTTTCTTAGCGCCGGCCGGGCAGTCCTCGCATGGGTTCCGAACATCGTGGCAGCCTCGTGCCCGGGCGTGCTCCGCGCACAGCCTCCGCTCTGTTGCGCCCTTGCTCGTCCGCAAAGGCGGCGTCTTTCTTGGCGCCGATCGGGCAGTCCTCGCATGGTTTTAGAATCTTGTGGCAGCTTCGTGCCCGGGCGTGCTCCGCGCACAGTCTCTGTTTGCGCCCTTGCTCGTCCGCAAAGGCGGCTTCTTTCTTGGCGCCGGCCGGGCAGTCCTCGCACGGGTTCTGCACCTCGTGGCAGCCCCTGAGTCTCGCGTGCTTTGCGCACAGTTTCCGTCCGCGCCCTTGTTCGTCCGCAAAGTTAGCGTCTTTCTTGTCGCCGATCGGGCAGTCCTCGCACGGGTTCTGCACCTCGTGGCAGCCTCGCGCCCGGGCGTGCTCCGCGCACAGTCTCTTTTTGCGCCCCTGCTCGTCCGCATAGCTGGCGCCTTTCTTGGCGCCGGCCGGGCAGTCCTCGCACGTTTTCTGCACCTCGTGGCAGCCTCGTGCCCTGGCGTGCTTCGCACAGAGCTTGTACCGTCGTCCGGGCGCGAGCCCGTCTTCTGTCCAGTGGAGGCCGCTGACGACTATCCTTTCATTCTGCCAGCAACTTTCACAGGCGGTTTCCATTGTGTCCAGCCGTGCGGCGGCTTGCTGGCCCGGCTGAAAAGAGCACCGCCGACACTTACTCGTAATTGGTAGTTACGCCCGCCTTGCGAATGAGCCAGCGCCTGCTCCGGTACCACGGCGCTGGGTTTCGCTTGCGGCAGCCTCTCTTTCTTCGTTGGCTGCTTAGCTTCTTCCTGCACGTTCCTCTGCTTTTCTCCTTGCAGGCCTGCCGACGAGACAACGAAGCCGTGCCGCGCGCACAGCGTGGGCCACTCACGGTCCTGGACCACGGTCGCCACGTCGCCAGGTTTTCCTGCGTGTAACATTTTTCACAGGCGGAGCGGTCTGCCGAGGCCTGGCCCCCGCGCCACTCCTTGAACACCAACCGCGTGTTCTCGACGACCTTGAACGCAGCCCCATAATGCTGCAGCATACGGATCCCCGCCTTTTTCTCCGCGAAGGGCTCGGCGCCGGCCAGGCGCTGGAGCCACAGCTGGACCGCGGGCGAGGGAGTCAGACTGGCCGTCGGGCTGTAGCCGTCGTCGTCGTGCCGCCGGCGTTTCGGGCTCTGGCTGCCGTCCACCCCGTCTGCCCGCCCGCGTTTCTTGTGTCGCTGGCGTGACCGGCGCCGCGCGTGGCGCCAGCATAGCCTGGCCGGCCGCTCTGTCCTCGTCGCCGCCGGCGTCGGCCGCCCGCACGCGGCCGCGGCGCGTGAAGCACCTCTCGCACGCTGGCTGCCAGCTCTTGGCCGGGCCCGGCCAGGCTGCACACCAGCCCACCATCGCGCACGCACAAGCCCGCCGCGTCGACCACTGCCACCGCGTCGCGGGAGCCGTACCGGCGCACGAAACTGTGCACGGCCCGGCTGTCCATCCTAGCTGGCAGGAGTCTCACCGCCTGCGCTCGAGCGGCCTGCTGGTGTGAGACGAGGCAAGGGGGCTGCGCCCTTTCTGGCTCCCGGAACCCCAGGGATTTGTGTCAGGCCGGCACAGCCAGCCCCCCGGCCCCTCCCCCCGGCGCGTAGGGCACAGCCAGCCCCCCCCCCCCCCCTCCCCGCCCAACGCGCGCCGTACCCCGGCCCGTGGGTGCGTGCCGGGGGGCGGTCCTGCGTCGCTCGTGTCCGTCGTGCCCTCCTCTCCCGTGGACTAGGGGGGGAGGGACATCCCGCCGGGCGCAGGCTTGAGCTTGCCCCAGGTACTGGCACTCAAGAGGGCCCTGCTCACCGGCGCGCACGGCGGCGCCAGGTGGCTTGGAGAGCCTCCGCAGCCAGCCATACCTCGTGCACCCCAGCGTGTTCCAGCCGTCGCGGCCGAGCCCGGCGCCCGGCCAACCATCCACGCAGCCACCGCCGCCGACGCCCGCTCGGGAGGGTCGGCGTGCCAGGAGGGCCGGTCGGGTGGCAGGACCAGGCGCTCTGCTGCCGGTCGGGGGGGGAAGCTTTCCGCAGGTCCGGGCAGGAAAAGGCCAGTCGCTTTCGGTTGGGTGACAGGAAAAGACCACCCGTTTTCGGTCGGGTGGCACCCGAGGCCTGCGCTTTCCGCTCGGGTGGCACACGCGCCCTGCTCTTTCCTGGTCAGGTGGCACACGCGCCCTGCTTTTTCCGGCCAGGTGGCACGCGACGCCTGCTCTTTCCTGACCAGGTGGCACGCGCGCCTTGTTCTTTCCGGCCGGGTGGGTATATTCGTTTGGCCGGATAGGGGCGCTGCCTTTTTCCTCTCCCCTCTCCCCTCTCCCTTCTCCCCTCTCCCCTCTCCCTTCTCCCCTCCCCCTCCCCGCTCCCGAACATTGTGCATGCCCCCCACCCAGGTTTTTTTGTTATGGCGGTCCGGCGGCAGGTGCCACCTGCTGCTTTCTGCTATCTACCGCAAAACTAGGGGAATTTCCTCCTCCTAATAAAAAATTTAATTTTACTAACCTCAGGTGCACTCCTAGCGAGAATCGCACTTGTGGGCCAAAGCCGGCCCGTGCCCCGCCTAGAGGCAGCGGTGCGTACACGCAGGTACGAATTGGCGTCCGGACTAATCCAATCTATCAAGATATAAATGAAATAATTATATCTTTTCTTGCTTCTAACCGTAAAAAGCGTTGGGTTTTAATGCTCACGAAACCCACAAGTGCGATTCTCGCTAGGAGGGCACTTAAGGTTAGTAAATTAAATTTTTATTAGGTAGAGACAATTTCCCCGGTTTTGCGGTGGATAGCAGGAAACCGCCAGTGGCACCCACCGCCGGGCTGCCGTAACGATAAAGACCTGGGTGGGGGGCTGCACAATGTTCGGGAGCGGGGAGGGAGAGGGGAGAAGGGAGAGAGGGAGGGGGGAGAAGGGAGAGGGGAGAGGGGAGAACAAAAGGGCAGCGCACCCATCCGGCCAAACGAGTATACCCACCCGACCGGAAAGATCAGAGCGCGCGCGCCACCTGACCAGGAAAGGCGTGCCTCGTGTGCCACCCGGCCGGAAAGGTTAGGCCCCGCGTGCCACCTGGCAGAAAAGACAAGGCCCCGCGTGCCCCGTGCCACCGCGGCACCCGACCCGAAACGGGGCAGGGGAGGGGCCCTCGTGGCCTGTGCCTCTCGTGTACCCTGGCAGTTGGTCGTGCCAAAATCCGGTGGCGAATGAAACCAAGACAGTCGTGAGGAGGCCGTGCCACTTTTAATATCGGTGGGTTGGCGGGGCGATTCGTTTCCAGGCGACCGTGTTCTCACAGGTCTTCCCGCCTGTTCGCCCGGGGGGAGTGGGAGTGCCTGGTCCCTCGCCCCGGCAGAGATCACACACTCGCGGCGTTCTTTTTGTCTGTGCTAGCCCGGTTCGGCCCTCCCGCTCTCTCTCCCTTGCTGACGGACCCGGGTCGCTGCCGTCGCTCGCACCCCTGGGGAAGGGGGCTGGTCCGGTTTTCAGAGCCCAGGTGCCAACGCGGGTCACCGACCAACCACTAGGGGGTCGTAGGGGGTGCCCCTGGTTCCTCTTCGTTAGGTGGGAAAAAGGACTAGAGCTAGCCAGGGTGCTCGGGTGCACGAAGTTCACGGAACAGTTCTTCCACCTTTTCTCGCGTCTCGTGGCAGTGCGCCAGCTTCCTCCGGCGAATGTCACCGGCCCGCCAAAAAGTAAGGTTTAGATAGCTTAGCCCGGACAGGCCTGACAAGCCCAGCAGCCCCTGGCCCGTCGGGCGCAGACATCGTGCTAGATCCAGGTGCTCCAGGTTTGTCAGCTTGGTCAAGTGCCCCAGCCCCACGTCCGTCAACTGCAAACAACCGGCGAGGCTTAGATGCCGTAGCTTGGTTAGGCCTTGCAAGTGTGCTAGCCCGTCGTCAGTTATCTGTTGACAATCGGTGAGATCCAGGTGCTGTAGCTCGATCGACCCCTTCAGGGCCTCCAGACCGGCGTCTGTCAGGTAGTAACAACGAGCGAGGCTTAGTTTTTCCAACCTCCGCTTCGGCACGCGCGCCAGCCCGGTTCCAGCCAGCGAGTCACAGCCGGAGAGGTCCAGGTCTTGCAATCCCTCCAGCAGCGTCAGTGCTTCGAGTCCCGCATCGTACAGCTGGTGACACTCGACGAGGTTCAGCCGCCACAGCTGTTGCAGCTCCGCCAGGTGCTTCAGTCCGTCCCGCCCGAAGGACATCACCCGGACGAGATCCAGCTGCTGCAGCTGCTTCAGTTTGGACAAGGGTTTTAGCCCGTCTCCGTAGAACTCCGAAAAGCCGCTAAGGTCTAGGTGCAGCAGGCGTGGGAAGGTGTCGGCCAGGCAGGCTAACTGCTCGGCGGTGAGAATAATCTTGTAATACTTTTGCGGGGAGGAGGGGTCCCCTTCCGCGCAAAGGAAGCGCTCCACCGTCACGCCCGGGAAGCTGTGGCTGCGCGAGGCCATGGCCTTGAGCCCCTCCCGCCCCAGCAGAAGCTCGTTGAGGTGGACGCGGGCACTGCTCCAGGCGTCGCCGGCCACTGCCAAGAAGGACCGCGCCTGTGCGAAGGTTCGCAAGTCCAGCTGTGGGCACCGGAAGCCCGCCCAAAAGTCCGGTCGGCGCAGGAGCTGGGCCAGCTCGGGTGCAACCGCCGCCAAGCTAAGCAGTCCGGCATAGCCCAGCCGGTTCCGGGCGCGGAGCCAAACTGCAGTAGACGGGGGCTCCCCGGCGCCGCCGGCTGATTGCATCCGCGCGCGCTACTGAGGGGGAAAGGAGACAGCAGGGTGTGGTTACGTAGGGCAATAACCACGTACCCCTGCCGCACACGCGCTTCCTCCCCCTGGGCTGGCACGAGGGCCGGATAAGGGGGGGGGAGAGAGCGGCGGGGGAGGGGGAGCGTGCCGCACGCCCCCCGGCATGCCCCCGCCCCCGGCCGGCGGCTGGGGGACGGGAGGGGCGGGGGGGCTGAGCCGGGGCGGGGCGCCGTCGCTCGCGAGGCGGACGGGCCATCCCCCGCCCCCAAAAAAAACCCCAGCGTTGGCGCGGGCATGGCGGCCAGCGCCACCGAACCGGCCGCCGGCCGCGGCCCCTTGCAGTTGCCAGGCGCCGGGCCAGAAACCCGGCGGCCCAGGCTGACGCGCCTGCAGGAAGAGGCGGTGCAGTATGCGCTGAGCAAGAGGGGCCGGGCGCTGCTGGCGCTGCCCCCGGGCCGGGGCAAAACCGCCATCGCGCTGCACATCCTGACGCGGCTGAGCCAGGAGCAGAGTTTCCCCGCCCTGGTGCTGTCGCCGGCCTCGAACTGTGCGCACTGGCTCCAGGAGGCCGACCGGTGGTGTGGCATGCGGCACCGCCCCGAGACCTACCGGCGCCTGCGAGACGCTCCGCCGCCCGGCGCCCCGGACCCGCCCAGCCACGTGTGCGTCATCCAGGAGGGCCGCGACCTGTTCCCGCTGCCGGGCGCGCTGCTGTACATCATGTCGTACGAGATGGTCAGCGCGCTGGCCGCGGCCGGCCGCTTCCAGGGCCTGCGCCTGGGCTCGCTGGTGGTCGACGAGAGCCACCGCCTGCAGAACCCGCGCAGCAAGATTGCCTTCACGGTGCTGAGCCACTTCAACCAGCAGCAGGTGCCCTTCTGCCTCTGCCTGACCGGGACCCCCGCCAACCGGACGCGGCACCTGTGGCCGCAACTGCGGCTGCTCTGCCCCGACAGCGTCTGGAACAAGCGCGGGCCCGGCATGCCGCGGGGCGCGCTGACGTACGAGGAATTCGTGTTGCGCTACTGCGGGGGGCAGTACGTGCGCCGGGGCTTCGACCGCGCCACGGGCCGGCCGATCCGGGTGCTGGACGCGGGGGGCTCCACGAACCTGGGCGAGCTGTACCAGCGGCTGTCCAAGCTGTGCCTGTTCACGGGGGACGGGCTGGCCCGCGAGTGCGGGGTGCAGGTGTTCGCCGGCGCGGACGACGCTCGCGCGGGAGGAGGCGAGTTCACGTTCAGGCGCACGGTCGTGGTGTGCGAGCTCCGGCCCGCCCACCAGGCCCGCCTGGCCCGGCTGTGGCAGCAGGAAGCCGAGGCGGCGGCCCAGGTCACCGAGCTGCTGGGCGACGGCGGGGAATCCGAGCCCCCGGGCGCCGCCGTGCCGGCGGCCGCGCCGGCCGCTGGCGCGGGCTGGCAGGCGTGCCTGCTGGAGTTCGGGGGGCTGCCGGCCCGGGCGCCCCCGGGGTGGCGCCCCCCGCCGCGTCGGCGCTGGTGCCGGCGCGCAAGCGGCGGCGCCTGGAGGACGAGAGCGCCGCGCTGGCGGCGCCGCCCGGGCGCCAGGAGGAGGAGGAGGAGGAAAAGAGCGGGGGGGCCGCGCCGGCGGCCGGGAGCGCACAACCCCCCTTCCGCCGCCTGTGCAAGATCCTGTCCTTTAGCCTGTACTACCAGGCCGCCATGCGGATCAAGGCCCGGATCGCGGCGCGCTTCTTCAAGCGGCACGTGCGCCCCCTGCTGCGCGAGCGGGCCCAACCCCCCCACAAGTGCCTGCTGTTCTGCCACAACCACAGCTTCGTGGAGCTGCTGCAGGGGCTGCTGCTCCAGCACACGTGGGACGACGAGGACGGCGCGGCGGCCGACCGCTTCATCACCCTCACGGGCACGACGCCGCAGCCCAAGCGGCCGGAACTCATCCGGCGTTTCCAGCACGACCCGCGCTGCCAGGCCGCGGTCCTGAGCATTCTGGCGGCGGGGCAGGGCGTGCACCTGACTGCCGCCAACCACGTCTTTTTCTTCCAGTTGACCTGGAACGGGGGGGACCTGCTGCAGGCCGAGAAGCGCGCGTGCCGCATGGGCCAGCGCCGGCACGTCGATATCAAGTTGCTAGTGCTGGACTGTTTTATTGAGCGCCGGCAGCTGGAACTGAACCTGAGCAAGATCCGCAACCAGGCCTCCGTCCTGAACCAACAAGAGCTGGCCGCGCACGGGCTGGCGTGCGAGACGGAAACGTTCCGCGCCTCGCGGCGGCGCCGGCGCGGGGCTGCCGAGCCAGCGGCCGCGGCGCCCGAGCCAGCCGCGGCGCTGGACCGCCCGGGCCGGCGGCCACTGCGTAGGCGGCGCCGCCACGAGGCCGGGGGGGGGTGGAGCGAGGCAGAGGGGCACTGCCCCCTTCGCTCCCTTCCCTCTCCCGGAGGGGGGCCACCCCCTCCGCGTGCCTCAGGTTCTGGTCCTGACCTTCTTGGAGGGGCGCGGCCCGTCCTGGCCCTGGGTGCCGGCCCCCCGGGAGCTCTTCTTCCTCTGCTGCAGGTTGTCGAGCTTGGCTTTGAGCTTCTCGATGGACGCTGGCTTCAGGCGCCAGCAGCAGTGGCAGGCCAGCGCGTAGAAAGCCAGGCTGCTGATGAGATGGCTCAAGTCACCCGGGGCGTCCCGCTTGCCTTCTTCGTACTGCACGCGAAACGCATACGCGATGGGTTCCTTCTTTTTTCCTCTTCTTCCTCCCCTTTTTGGGCTTTAGCGTTCTGTGTACGTAGCGCTCCATCCGCTCCAAGAAGCCTTGGGGGTAGGTGTGTCTGTCCACTGCACGTCAGCCAACAGGTGCAAGGCCTCGGCCAGGCCTGTCGCTGGGTCGCCTCCCCCGACCTTCTTCGCCTGTGCCCTCAGCACCTTCACCGCTTCCCCGAAAGGACAGGAAAAGTCAGGGTCCTGCAACGGACTCTGCGCCGAGCCCTCCGGCATGCAAGCGACTTCTGCGTGCTCCATATCAATGAGCAGGTTAGCCACCGAGTTAGCCACCGTAAATAAGTACAGGGCCAGCGCCCAGGCGGCATCACTGTGCAGCGGAGCGATTCTCCCCACGCAGTGGCCTCGGCTAAAGGGAGGGTCCACCTGTCGTAGGGCTCTACGTCGATCAGCCTCACGACAGGGCCCCCTCTCTCTTGGATCTGCAACATATTATCGAACCTCAGGTCCAGGCAACCGTAGGCTCTGTCCGGCTCTGCCTTGCCTTCTCCTGTAGCACCTGCACGTACCGAAGCAGAGTGCCGTGCACCGACTGCAAGACCCTGTGGTGCTCTTGCTGTGTACTCTGGGAGGCCAGCAGGGTGCTGACCATCTGGCCCAAGGGGAGGATATGCCGGATAAGATAGAAGTCGCGACCGGCGGGATTTCCAGCATGTTGCAACCAGTAGGGATACGGACACTGACGCCGCGGCGACGGTCCGGGCTCGAACAGGAAGCCCCCAGCTGGGGATCTCGCGGCACGTATCCTTGTACTGACGTTGCTCGTCATTAAACGCACGCAGCTGTTGCATGAATGTGGCCACGTTGTACGGCACGGCCCAGCCGTACAGCAAATGGCTGACGCCGACCTCTTCCGTGGCCAGCGCGTTGGCCCATTCACGGCGGGCCGCTAGCTCGGCCTTGTTGAGGTACTCGTAGCCTGCTCGCACGACATAGGCCGCCGTCAGGGGAGTGACTACGTTGACGGACCCCGCGCACACCCAGTCTTGGTCCCCGGAGAGTTTGCACTCGTCAGTAGGTCCCGGGCAGGCCTGGTGCTGCAGTATCCGTGTTCTCAGCATAGCGTGCAGGGCGGCCAGCGGCCCCGGCGAACCGGTCAGCCACTGGGAGTCGAACGGCTCCTGGGCGGCGGACGACACCTGCTGCCACAGCCAGGCTAATTCGCCTGGGGGCTGGCCTGGCCTCGCCCCCTGGAGCCAGGCCGCCTTGCCCGGCAGTAGCTGGTGCGGCGGGTCGAGCGGGGCTGCCTGGCCCTGGCTACCGGCGGGTGGTGATGAGGAAGGCATACGGGACCGGGCGACGGGGAGAGAGCAAGGCCTCGCTGCTTGTTCCGTCCAGGACCTGGTAACGGGGGGGGGAGCCTGTTCCGCCCGGGAGGTTTGCAGCCAAGTACCCGAGCTGCCATGCCCTGCCCGCAGCGCGGCGGGGCGAAGGAAGGCGCTCCCCCCCCCGTCTCTCCCCTCCTCTCCCGCCGGTGCGGCACGCGGGGCCGCCCCCTTCCCCCACGGCCCGCGGGACGTACACGCGCGTCGCGCCCCCCCCCCCCCCCCACGCCCCCCCGCTGCGGCGCCAGCCCCCCGGCGTTGGCGTGTGTGCGGCGCCTGCTCGGCCCAGTTTTGGTTTGCTGGCGCAGGGGCCCGGCCACCGCCAGCGAATGGCAGCCAACCCGAGGGCCGGCCGCGGGGCGCCAGGGGGCGGAGAGCCTACTGCCCCCCATCACGCCGGCGGGTACCAGCCGCTGCCGCTGGTGTGCCGCCGGCTCGTCGCCAGCTACCTCCTGTGTGCCGTGGACCTGGCCGCGCTGGCCTTGGTCTGGGACTTGGCTCCCACCAGGGTAGGGCACAGCCCCGCTACTCCTGGAGGCTGTCCCACCTGCTGGCTGCCTGGGAGCAGCCGGCGGCCGGCCGGCCGCCGCGGGGCCCGGTCGAGGTGGTGGTCGACGTGGACGAGGGACTGCGGCTGGCCCAGATCGCCCTCGCGGCTCCGCTCTCCGTGCTAGGGGCCGGCCTGGGCCTGGACGTGCTGGCGCTGCACGTGGTGAGCGGCGCGCGGGGCTTCGACCTGGGCCGGAACCTCCGCGAGCCCCGTCCGGACGCGGTGACCGCGCCTACCTGCCAACTAGTCGAGCTGCGCGTCGAGGCGGACTGCCCGCGGCGGTTTGCCGCCGCGTGCAGCTTCCTCAGCCAGACCACGTTCCCCCGCTTGGAAACGCTGTGGCTAGCGTACGGCGGCCGGGACCGCCCCGCCGGCCTGTCGGAGCTCACCCTAGGCTTCCAGTGCCGGCGCTTCCCCCGCCTGCGCGTCCTGGTGCTGGGCCCGCTGCCGGCGGCCCTCACTGGCCAAGTGTGGGCCGACACGGACGTGGTCTTCCGGGGTTACGCGTGGCCTGGTTCTAGCCTGGGCAGGCGGCCGGCCCGGTTCCGGGAGGAGCCAGCCCCCCGGGCCTAAGTCGTGCCAGCCTGGCTAGCCCGGTCCTAAAACCACCGTGGCGCGCTCCGGCAACCGCCCCCCCCCCTCTCTTTCCCCCCCTCGGCCCCCGACGCTTCTCCCGGCCGGCGCCGGCCCCGCGTCCACCTCGTTTCCTTCCCTCCCCGCTAGCCTCCCCCCTTACCCTCTCTCTCTCTCCGTCCGCCGCCCGGCCCGCCAGCCGGGGACCCGGCACCACCGGCCTACTGTGCCAAAGGCGGATCGTTCCGTGACAAGGGTACGAGCCAACCTGCGCTGACTATGGGAGCCGCCGGTTCCAGGCACGAAGAGGAGGAGTCGGGTGATCAGGCAACGGGCCCGGGGCCCGAAGCCCCCCGCCTGTCTGTCCACGACCTGCTGACCGGGCAAATCAACGAGGCTCCCTCGGAGCTGCTAGTCCAGCTACAATCTGCGATTCAGAGGAAGATAGCCGGACTGCTCCAGAAGAATGCATTTCCTTTACTGGAGCTGAATCCCGAGGACGTGTACTTCGGCGCGCCAGGCGAAGCCGAGCCTAGGGTGACTACCGGTGCAGGACCAAGTTCGACACAGTCCTCGCGGCAGCTGAACCGCCTGGTCCGCCAGATTATGCAATTTGAGGACGGCCGCCGGGCTCAGGGCGCGCAATCTCTGTCTGCCGTGCAGGCCTGGGCTGTCCTTTTTTACCTCTGCGGGTCCTTTTGGGCGCGGCAAACCGAGCCCGCTAAGAGGCAGCGGCTGGAACGGCAATTGCGCCAGGCAGTGGCACGGGTCACGCCAGAGGGCCACGGGGCCAGCGAGAGGCAGTGGGCGCTGCTCAGCCGCGTCCGTAACAGGCTGTCTGCTTTGGAAATCGTGCTGGGGACAGCCGCAGCAGAGGAGAGGGCGGCGGCTGACCAAGAGGAGTCAGGCCTCCTCAGCCGCAGCCAGGTCGCGGTAAACGACGAGACGGAAGGTCCGAGCCGTAGTATTCAGTCTGAAGGAGGAGAACAGGAAACAGGCCACGAACCCAGCCGGCCGTCCGACGGCCAAGCGACAGCGCTCTTGGCGGCCGAGAGCTTCCTGCGGGGGGCCAATCACGTCGTCGAAAGCCTGCCCGGCGGGCCGGCGGGCGCTACAATCTCGTTGCCCTCCTGGGGGGAAGGCAGCGCGAGCCCCGCGCACCAGGGTCTTGAGCGCGTGCAGGCCGCCCTCAGCCTGTGCCACGCAGTGGCCAAGTGCACCCACTGCGGGCGCCAGGTCGACACCCACACCGGCAAGGGGCACCGTCGTGAGTGAGGGAGAGAAGAAAAAGCGGGGGGGGGCAGTGGGTGGCGGGGGGCAAACGCCGAGCGGCCAACCCTACGTGAGTCATTAAAAGTAACCGTCCTCGGCCGCCTGCTCGTCGTCCTCGCCCGGCGGCCCGGCCTCGGTCTGCCACCCCGCCGGCCCCGGCTCCGCCGGCCACTCCGCCGGCCCCGGGGGGGAGTCCGCGGAGGAGCGGGGCGGGGGCGCCCGTGCCTGGCCGCGCTGCGACGACGTGCGCGGCGCCGGCCGGCGGCGTGCCAGGGGCCAGGCGGCCGGACCCCGTTCCGGGCCCTGGCGCACGGGCTGGTAGCCGCGCCGCCCCCCCGGCCAGCGCCGCCACGCGGCGCCGCAGTAGCAGCACGCCGAGGCTAGCGCGAGCGCCACGCCGACCCACAGCCACGCGGGCGGCGCGGGCCACCAGCACAGGACCCCCCAGGCCGACCGCCACTGGTCCGAGTGGAGGCGCGCGACGGGGCCCTGCGTCCAGGCCGCGGGGTCCAGCACCAGCACGGCCTCGGGCAGGCCCATGACCTGCCAAGTATGGGTCTCGTTCGCGAGCGGGGCGGGGTCCTGGACGCCGGCGAGCTGCGCCAGCGCGTCGGCCAGCGCGGCGCCCGGCAGGTCGGCGGGCTCACCCCAGAGCGACCGCCCCCAGCCCCGGTCCTGCAGGCGTGAGTGCAGGAACTGCAGCACGTAGTACGGCGTCCGGGCGCCGGGCAGAGCGGCCCAGAAGATGGCGGGCCCCGGCAGCAGCAGGCTGTCGGCAACGCCGGAGCCAGGCCACGTGGTCCAGGGGGACAGCAGCTCTAGCTCCCTGGCCGCGTAAGCACCCCCCAGCCGGTGTACGAGGGCGAGCCCGCCCAGGACACTCCGTTCGGACGCCCGGGCTAGGTGTTGGTAGGCGTTCCACACGTCCGGATAGTACAAGAACACGAGGCAGCTGACTTCGCTCTCCGACCACATGGCGTGCGTAGCATTGGGCAGCAGCCTGGACCACGACAGGCTCCATTGCCACTGGCTGGACAGCCTTCCGCGTGCCCGGTCGGCACATTGGCCCGTCTCCACAATCTGGTGCAGCAACGGCCCGGTGACGCTCGCCAGTTCACGCTCCTTGGCCCGCACGGCCTCGACACACTGTGCCTGCCGCGACAACAGCCCGGCGACGCCCCAGGCCAGGCCCAGCGCCCAGCAGCAGTACGCCGATGGCCACCAACGCATGTACACAGCCCCACGGCTCCACCACGGACGGGGCGGAATGTGGTGACGGGGTCAGGGCACGGTGCTCGGGTGGGAGTGGGGGGGAGGTCACCCCCTCCCCCGGGGAGGAGGAAGGGGGGGGGCGCGTTTTCTCTGCCTCCCTACACCCCCCCCCTCCCAGCCCGACCTGGGGGAATTATTCCAACCTCACTTTCCCCCGCTCCCGGTCGCCCGGAGTCCGTCGGCGTAGCAGGGGGGGGTGGCTCGGGCGCAGGACACACCTCCTCCTCTCCCTGTGACTCCCTGAGTTTGGGGGGGGAGCCCCGACCCCCTGAGTTTGGCAGGGGGGGACCCCTGCATCCCGTGCCTTCCTTTTTTTCCTCCTGGGGGGGGGCCCTGACATCCCGTGCCTTCCTTTTTTTTCTCCTGGGGGGGGGACCCTGGCATCCCCCGTGCCTTGATTCTTTTCTCTTGGGGGGGGGGGTGTTCTCGGGCTTGTCTCAAAAGTGTCTCAAGAGAGGGGGGGGTGTGTCACTAGAGCTTGTCTCAAGTGTCTCAAGAGAGGGGGAGGGCTGTCCCTCGAGTTTGTCTCATGAGTCTCAAGAGAGGGAGAGGGGGCCCTCGTCGTCCCGCTTCTTCTCTGGCGCCACCCCCCCCCATTCCTATGCAACCGGGATCTAGAGTGGCCCCCCCGGGGAGGTTGCTTGCTCCCTGCGCCTCCTTGAGAGGGGGATGCCTCCTCCCAAGGGGGGAGTACCTCTTCCCAAGGGGGGGGGTGCGTCCTCCCTGAGAGGGGGGGGCCTCCTCCCAAGGGGGGGGGGGTGCGTCCTCCCTGAGAGGGGGGGGTGCCTCCTCCCTGAGAGGGGGGGGTGCCTCTTCCCAGGGGGGGGGTGCGTCCTCCCTGAGAGGGGGGGTGCCTCCACTCAGAGGAAGGGGGGTGCCCCCCCCTTTCCCCTACCCCTTCCGGCCCCCTGGGGGGGGTCCACCTGCCGCGGGGCCCGGGACCCGCGGCCACCACGGGGGGGGGGGCCGCGCCGGGTGTGCCGCGTGCAGCCCGGCCCGGGGCGTGGAGCGCCGGAGGGGTCTCCCGGAGGGGCCTGGGGCCGCGCAGCCACCGCAAAATAGCGCATGGCTAGCGAGAGGTGGAGCGGGGAGGCCTCGGTGCGCGCGGCGCAGCCCCCGACCTGCCCGTCCTGCGAGAGCTGGTGGAACGTTCGTCGGGCACCCACGCAGACACCGGGTTCAGGTACAACTGGAACCTCCTGGCAAGCGCACTAGCCGAGCCCGGGAGGCTGTTGCTGGTGTACGAAGAAGGTGAGCAGCTGCTAGCGTACGCGCTGCTGTCGGTAGCCGACGGCTGGCGCCTGGACCTCTGTGAAGTAGACGTGGGGCGACGACGCCAGGGGATCGGCAGCGCCTTCGTGGCGGGGTTGCTGGCGTACCTGGCCCGCACGACCCCCGCCGATTACCTGGTGCTGCGCCGTGAGCCGCAGCACGACTACACCTTCTGGCTCTCACGGGGGTGGGAGCCAGCCGGCGCGGGGCGGGCGCAGGTGCTGTGCCGCGACATCCCGCGGCCGGCGGACGGACTGGCTGGGCTGCGGCAGCGGCTCCGCGGAGTGCAAAACTGCGCCGTGCACTTGCTGTTCGGGTCCGGGGCTTGGACCGTGCCGGCTCGCGCGGCACCGGCGGCGGGCGCCGCCCGCTGCGTACCCTGGGCGCGGGACAGGCCGTACCCCCAGCGCACACTGGCGTTCCCCGCCCTGCACGTAGCCGGCCGCGTCTATTTTCCGTTCAAGGTGGTCGAGCAGCAGCGCCGCGCGGGGGGGTACACCAAGCTGCTCTGTCTGGTCGACGGGCAGGCGGTCTTCTTCGGGCCCGTCATGGCGGGGCGCGACGTGGTGGCGCCCGGCGCGGCGGGGCTGGGCGTGCGTCCGACGGGGGCCGCTAGCTTCTGGCTCTGGGGGCTGCGCCTGCCCGGGCAGGCGCCCCCCCGGCCCGCAGAGGCCGGTCCGCCGGACCTCGCACTGGAGAGGCGCTGGTTCCAGCACGTGGACCTCGTGGCGCTAGCCCTAGCTTACGCACGCCTGGATCTCGGCGCGGCCCGGCAGCCCCGCCAGGCGCGGTCACCGCGGGCGGGCGACGGCGGCGGGCGTGACGCGGTAGCCTGGGAGTTGGTGTTACGGCTGGAGACAGCTTCCGGCGAGGACAAGTCTCCCCCCTGGCGCGCGGGGGGGGGAGAGTGAGCTCTAGTTCCTGGTGAGTAAAAAGCCCCGGCCTTTTAATCTAAATAAAGATGACCAGGGCAGAGGAGCGGGGCCGGGGAGGGCCATGCTGCCGCCTAGGGGTCGTGCCCCGCGAGCCGCCGCTTGGCCCTCGCGCCCGGGCGGGGCGCCTCCGCCGCCGGTATATGCCGGAAGGGGTAGGTGTCGGGGAGGCCCACCAAGTCCACGCCCCTGGCCTGCAGCAAGTCTAGGCGCTCGATAAAGCACAGGGAGAAGCAGCCACTCACGCGCACCTGGCGCAGATGGCGCAGGCTAGCCAGGCCCTTGAGGACGGCCAGCCCCCCCGAGCCGGACAGGTCCAGCGAGGCCAGCGCGGCCAGCGGTGCTAGCGCGGCCAGTGACAGGGTGACCTGGGTGGTCTGCAGGCGCAGCGCCCGCAGGTTCGGCAGGCACAGGAGCGCGGCCAGGGGCGCGTAAACCAGCCCCCGCAGCTCCAGCTCCCGTAGCTCGGGCAGCAGCCCGAGCCCGGAGGGCTCGATCGAGCCCAGCGCCGGCAGCAGCGACAGCACGCGCAGCCCGCGGCAGGCTGCCAGCGGCCGCAGGTCGGGGGCGTGGGTGAGCGGGCAGTCGCGGGACGCACAGCCGGCGGCCGGGTAGCGGAGCCGCAGCGTGTGCAGGTGCGGCACGCCGGCCAAGAAGTCCAGGCTGTGGCCCGGCGGTTCGAGGTCGCCTAGGTCCACGTTGCGCAGCTCCGGCAGGCGCGGCCAGGGCGTCCGGCCCAGGGGGTCGACGGCCTGCGGCGCCAGGCGCACGTGCAGGACCTCGAGGCCCGGCGCACAGTGTGGGAGCCGCAGGCTCTGCAGGGAGGGGCAGTCCAGGACCCGCAGCACCCGCAGCCGGGGCAGGCCGGGCTCACCAACGTCTAACGTGGCTACGGCAGGACAGTTCTCGACGTGCAGGTATTCCAGCTGCGGCAGGGTGGACAGCAGCGAGCCGAGGTCGGGGGTCCACAGGCCGCGCAGCACTAGCCGGCGGAGCCGGGGGTGGCCGGCTAGGAAGCCCAGGCCCCGCAGGCTAGAGCAAGAGGCCAGCTCGAGCTCTTCTAGGTCGGGCCAGCGCGCCAGCGCCTCCGCCTGTGACAGCAAGGGGCAGTGGCGGAGGCTGAGCGTCCTGAGCCGGGCGGCGGACCGCTGCAGAGACCCTAGGCTGATCGCCGGTCTGATGTGCGAGAGCCTGACACAGCGGAGCTCGGGCAGCAGGGCCAGGCTGCTGATATCTTGCAAGGAGGAGCAGTGCTCCAGCTGCAGCTCGGCCAGGCGGGGCGCCAGCACGTGCAGCCCGTGCAGCGAACGCAGCTGGGGGGCCCGGCCCAGGTACAGCCTGCGCAGGCGCGGCCCGCCCAGGCCGCCCGGCGGCAGCTCGCGCAGGTAGCACAGGGGTCCGCGGGGCCCCGCCGCCGGGGGGCCGCTCGCGTGCAGTGCGCTCAGCAACGCCAGCTCTCGCACGTCCAAAGAGGGCAGCAGACCGCCCGCTCGTTCCCACTCGGCCACGCTGCCGATGAACAGGCGCCTGACACTGACTCCCAGGCTTTGTAGTAGCTGCTGCGTGCCCAGGGAGGGCGCGTGGCCTAGCACCAACGGCCGCGGCCACAGCGCGGGCTGGCCCCGCAGGCCCCAGAGGCCCCCGACACGTACGCGCAGCAGAGCGAAGAGGTTACAGGCCGGCAGAAAAGACAGGATCTCTTTCTGTAGCTCGACGGGCAGCGAGTCGCCGTCGTTTGCGACCGCCGCCGTCGTCGCGGGGGTGGGCGGCCGGCCGGGCGGCTGGTCCGCGGGGGTGGGCAAGCTCTCCATAGCGCCGGGGACAGGAAACAACTCGGCCGGGGGGAGGACCCGAGCTTCTTCTTCTGTCAGTCAGTTTTCAGCCACGTTGTCCGCCCCCCTTCCCTCCCCTGGGGAGGGGGAGGAGCCCGCGCTCCACCCCCTCCCCCCTCGGCGTGCTCCGGCCACGGCGTGCCGGCGGCCACGGCGTGCCGCCCGGGGGCGGGGAGGGGGTGCGGGCACGCCGTGCCCGCGCGGCACCCCCGCGGGCACCCCCGCGGGCACCCCGCCAGGCCCGTCTGCGCCCGCCCCCTTTCCCGCCCCCTTTCCCGCCCCTCGCTCGCGCACGCGCCCGGAGGCCCGCCACGCTCGCGGGCGTGGCGCGCGTGGGCGGACAGGACGGGGCACGGGCGCGTGTGCTGGCGCGGGGTGACAGGGACGGTGGCGCGCGCCGGGGGGGGCGCCTTGGCCACACGGAAGGGGTGCCCCCCCCCTTGGCGCGCGCACAGGGCGGCGCGTGCCGGGGGGGCGCCCTTGGCCCACACGGAAGGGGTGCCCCCCCCTTGGCGCGCGCACAGGGCGGCGCGTGCCGGGGGCTAGGGAGCGCTCCCCCCTCCGCACGCGCCAAGAGGAGGGGGCGCGCCGTCCCCCCGTTCGGTAGCCGTCAGGAGCCAGTGGTTGCACAAAGTCTGTTCTGGCCAACCTCGTACAGCGCCTAGCCCACCTTAGTATGTTGCCCCTTCACCAGCCTTCTACCGCGGCCGCCGGCGCCAACGTTTCTGCCGACGCCGCGCCGCCCGCGCCCACACCCCTCGAGCAGGGCTGGGAGAGCCTCTTGCAGGGTGTCCTGGAGGAGCGTTGGTCCCCGGCACAGGCGCACAAGCTCCAGTACTACCTGCACAGCGGCAGCCTCGAGACCGGTGGCCTGCAGGTGTGGAAGACCCTGGTCGCTACCTTGCTCCCACGGCGCGAAGAGGAAGCGCTGCTGTTTTGCTTGCGCGCAGCACGCGCCAAGGTGCGAGACGCGATCGGTCTGCTGCGCGAGTGGAGCCAGGAAAAGCTGGCCGAATGGGATGGCGCCGTGGCACTGGGTACGGAGCTGGGGCTGGCGGTGGTCCAGAGCCCGTGCAACCCGGCCGTGTGCCAGCAAGTGAAACGCTTCATCGACGGGTCACCGGCGTCCGAGCTCGGGAGAATGGCCTGCGCACAGGCGGCGCCCGAAGTTTTCCTCGAACTGCTCCAGGGCCCCGACACCGAGCTGGCAGCCTCGGGCGGCCGGCTGCTGGCGCGCGTGAGGCTCAACAGCCTGTCGCCCATGGCGTTCGCCCTGGCCTGGCTGCGGCTGCTGGCGGTGGCGACACTGCTGTGGTCGAGGGCCCTGGCCAGGTCTGCCTCGGAGCGTACGCTGCGCTCCTTGCTGGCGGGCCTGCGGGCCCGGCGCGGCGCGGCCAGGAAGCGGGCTGCGTCCAGGTTCCCCTTGGAGCTGCTGTTGGCGGACATACTGGATGAATTGCGCGTGCCCCTGGCCGAGCCGAACGTGGCCGACGCACGCCGGGTGATAGCCATCCTGCGCGCCGCGCTGCTCCAGTCGCAGCCCGAGGACTTTCGGCCGATCTTCCTGGACGCCGGGGCTTTGCTGCACTCTCGCAGCCTGGTCTGGCCGGTGGCGGCGGTCCTGCTGAGGTCCCCCTTGCTCTTGCACACTTTCCTGGGGCTGGGCACCCCGGTGTACCAGCCGCCCTTGCCCTTCGAACTGCGGAGCCAGACGGTGCTCGAAGTACTCTGCACGGGCTTGTGCGCCGAATACCCGTGCGTGAAGATGGCGAGCGAGGACTTTGCCGCGGTGTGGCTGATGCTCGATGTCCTCGCCCACTACGGCGCGGACCCGGCGTGCGAATGGCTCAGCGAGCAGAACGCCTACGCTGCGCAGTGCATGGGTGTGCGGTGGTGGCGCCTCAAGGCCCGGCTACGGGCCCGGGGGCTCCCCAGCCCGGCCTCGGCCGTGGACCTGTTGCGGACCATCGAACGCGCCGCCCGGCTCATCGTCCACGAGCCTCAGCGCGACGAGCCCCAGCGCGACGAGCCCCCGGCCGTGCCACCGGCCGCGCCCCGGCGCGACGGGCTGCCGGCCTCTCCGGGCGCCGCGGCGTCCTCCCAACCGCTGGGCTCGCTGCTGCGCCGTGACCAGCCCTACCTCGCGCCGTCCCTGCCCGGGGGAGAGAATCAGCCTGGCCCGGCCCTGGGCGTGCTGTTGGAGGCAGGCGCCGGACAGGCCTGGCCCCTCAACTCCCGCGGGACGCCCCCCCCGCCGGTGCAGCGCGAGACGGCACCGGCACCCGACCGGGCATCGGCCGGCCGCGTTTCCAGCCCCTTGCAGTCCGTGCTGGAGAGGAGCAAAAGGCTGCGCACCTGCAACAAGAGGCTGGCCCGCGAACAGAAGAGATTACAGTCCGAGGTGGACAGGCTGACCTCCCAGCACGAGACACTTAGCCGCCGTGGCCAAGAGCTCCGGGCCGAACAGGCGGACTTGCTCGGCGCCCTCAAGGGCCTGCGGAGGGCACGGCTCGGGCTGGCCGCCGACGTCGCGGCCGCGCAGGCCACCCTACAGCGGCTGCGGCAGGCCGCCGAGCAGCAAGAGCCCCCCCGGGCTCGGACCTGTGACATTTGCGAAGGGGGCCCCCGGCCCCTGATCGTGTTCGTCCCCTGCGGCCACGCCCGCGCGTGCGGCGAGTGTGCGGCAGGCATGCGCGAATGTCCCTTCTGCCGGCGGGACATCCAGACCCTGGTGGTGCCGATCTAGGCAAGTCCGGGCCGTCGCCGTTTGCCTGGCTAAAATTAAAACAAAGTTTGCCTGTCTCTGCTGCTGGCTTACCGGTCCGGGGGGGGGAAATTCGCCGGCCGGCGCCCGGGGTTGACTGGCAGAAGCGCCTGGACATTTTAGTTACTTGGGGAACAGCTCGACGGGGTGGAACCTCCTCCCCAGCGTCGCGGTCTGCAGTGCCAGCGCCTCCCTTTGCCGGGCCAGCGCCTGCTCGTCCGTTGTATCCGGCTCGTAGTACCAGTAAATGTCCGCCGGAACCAAGCCCTTCTTTTTTCTAACCCGGTTGAACTCTGCCAGGAGCCGGTACCACTCCGGGTCCGGTTTCTCCCAGCACAAAGATAATTTCCGCAGGGTCACGACCTCCGCCACCAGCTCCACCAGGACGATCCCGTCGAACCAGCTAGCCTCTTTGCTTGTGCCCAGCGTCACGTCTAGCTCTTGCAAAGGTGGCTGGAGCAGTGCCCGCAGCTGGCGATACGAGAGGTAGGTATAGTTTATCGTCAGGTGGGTTAGTGCTCCCATCCACGGTATCGCTCCCTTGACCACGTCGAAGCCAGCGAGGCTGAGCTTCTCCACCGTCGCCAGGCGTGCCCAAGCGGTCGTCGACACCTCTATGCGCCGGTATCTTGACTGAGCGGTAACACCGGTGGCGCTTAAGGCTACCTCCCGCAGAGTGGTTGAGCCTGGCGGGATGAACGCACACAAAAAGTCGGACAGCTGCACCAGCTCTGGATCCCGCGTCGCCAACGACAAGACCTCCAGCTTCTCAAGCTTCTCCAGGGCGGGCCAGCCTTGAACACCACCCTCGAGCAGGCTAGGCCTAGCGAGCGCCGTCAGCCGGAGCTGGGTCAGCTCTCGGCAGAGCCCGACCCCCGCGTACAGTCTCGCCACCCGTTGTTGCTCTGGCCGGGCCTGGGCCTCAGTCCTTGGCCAGCCAGTAACCTCGAACTTGAACGTCTGCAGGGTTTGACGAGAGCAGGCGAGCGCTCTCTCCGCAAATTCACACAGGGACTCGGTTTCCCCGCCGGCGAGGCACAGCTCCGACAAGGGCTTGAACCTTTGGTCCCAGGAGGGTAGCCCGCCGCACGCACTCAGTGTCAGTGCACCGCCTGCCAAGAGCTGCAGGAGCAGCCGCCGGGGGGGTGCTTGGCAGTCCTCCAGCACCAGCCTGCGTAGCCGTGGCAGTGCAGCTTTGTCGACTTGTGCTGGCTGATCTGGATATTCCTTCCAGTCTAGGTCCGAGAGGGTCAGTTCCTCCACGCTCGGGGGCGCTTGGTACCACCGCCAGGCAGGGGCGTCGTCGTAGCCGTAGTCTAGGTGCAAGCTACGGATTCGCAGCGAGGATAGCCGCGTCAGCTCCTCTTGGGTCGAGGCCCAGCCGATGCAGTTTATTCGCACCGAAGCGAGGGGGGGGCTTCCGTCGGACCGGCGGCGTGCCACGTCGAGGAGCAAGCGGCAGTTCCGGTCAAAGTTACGTGACAAAAAGGACCACCGCGAGTGGCACGCCAGCTGTGACCAAGGCACCTTGCCCCACCTCTTGTCCTCGTCGTCCAAGGCGAAAATGTTTGTGCTATCGAACGTGAGCGTGACGTCAGCGGGGATGACCAACTTAGTGTCCCGCTTGAGCTCTAGGCGCTCCAGGTACTCTAGTCGTTGCTGCTTAGTGGCTTCCCAGTCTCCCAGCTCTCGCATCCTTCGTTCTTCGAGTGTGCCAACCCCAAACACGGCCAGCAACACCTTCAGGTTTGCTTCCTTGGCCTCGGCCAGAGGGGTGCACAGGCTTCTGGGCCCGCCGAACCACATGGACCGCTTACAGTCGCAAGCTGAAGAAGCTGTTCTCGTAAACCACACGGGGGTCTTGCTGTCTAGCAACTCTTGTAGCTGCGGCCCGGAAAGCCTGCTCTTGTTGAATTCGAGCACCACCGCAGAGGGAAGCTTCTTCCGCTGCCTACGAGCATTGAGGGTGGCCAGCGACGTGATCCACTCATCGGACTCGCCGTGAGTGCGCTTGCACAGGCGGAGCCTTTGTAGTCCCGGCAGCGCGGCTAGGCGACGCTGGACGAGGCTTTCGGTCAGCCAAAGACCCTCGTCGACGTCGAGCTTCTCCAGCTTACTTTCTCTCGTGGGCGCAAACAGCTGCCGCTGCAGCTCGTAGCCCAGCCAGCCAAGGCGTACCAACCGCAGGCTAGCTAGCTTTGGCGGTGTAGGAGCGTCGGAAAGACTGCCAAAGCCCCCTAGCGTTAAGCGGGTCAGGCTCGTCATTTGTGCCCAGGCTGCCGAGTCGGCCACGAGCTCGCAGCGCCGCGAAGATCTCGCCAGGTGGATGGCTAGTTCTTCTAGCTCGCCCACTTGACACCAGCCCCGCAACAAGTCCAACAACTGCAGTTGGCCGGAGGCCCCCCCCCCGACTCCTTCCTCCCCGCTGACGTAGATCCGCAGTCTCCGGAGGCCAAGCCAGCAGGGCGGACTCTTCTGCTCGCCAAGCAGGTCTGCCGCCGCGATAGATAGAGTGCAGGACTTAAGTCCCCAACAGGCGCGGATCCCCGCCTTTAGCTCTTGTTGCGCCGTGGCAGACGAGTAAGTATACCGAAGCACCAGGCTTTGTAGAGTCGCTCGGCAGTTCTTGAGCACCGCCCGGCATTCCCGTGCTTTGGCCTCGTCGAGGGTCAAGAGATCGAGGTTGAAGCGCGTTAATTTCTCCAGGCCGTCTAGCGAAGGCAGGTCGGCGTAGGACGAGGGCCTGAGCTCTAGCTCCCTTACTTGCTGGGCTGCTTTTCCCGTGAAAAGGTTAGAAAAAGGTATGTCGCCCCCCTCGTCTACATACGTCAACTGCAGCTTGGTCAAGCGGGGGTGCTCTTGCCAGAAGTCGGCAAAGCTGTACGGAGCCTCCTGTTGTAGCTGCGCCTGTTGCAGCGGATACCCGCGTAGCCGGAGCTGGGTGCAGCTGCGCGGGATCGACTTCCAGAGCAAGCCCAGCAGCGTCGGGTCTACCCACAAGAATTCGTCATCGAAAGAGAGACGTAAGCAGTCTACCTCAACGTTAGTTAGCCGACACAGCAGTTCCTCCAGTTCCTCCGGTACCTCATCGAACGCGGTTGGCTGCAAGCCGAGGGTGACGGAGCGGAGGGGGCGATTCGACAGCTCCTGTGCCTGCCTGCACTCGTGCAAGCGAACCAGCATCTCGACGTTGGTGCGGAAGCTCGTGGTGGCAAACTCCCACACCCCATGGGTAGCTAGCCTGGGCCAGGCTCGATCAAACAGTCGCTCCAGCAGCTCATGTCTTCTGTCGTCACCCGCTGGCAGAGCTTGGTCGCCGAATCGCAAGCAAAGACGGGACGGAATGTGCAGGTGCGCCCAGTCCCGGCGTGCCGGGTCCAGAGGTGATTTCCCTTCGGGCTCCACCCGACCTTGCTCTAGTAGTTGGCGTGCCGCGTCCGGAGGTGATTTCCCTTCGGGCTCCACACGACCCCGCTGTAGTAGTTGGCGTAGGTCCGCTGGTGCGCCGTCTTTACAATCCAGTTTATTCAAGTAACGGTCGCCTTGGCCAAGCAGTGTGGCCCAAGCCATGTCCTCTTCCGAGTAGGACAGGCTTGACAGGCCCTGGTAAAGACTCGCCAGTGGAGTAGCGTTTCCCACAAAAGACACTAGCTCTGTACCGAGCTCTCGCATCACCGTCTCCCTCGCTGCGCCCCCCGGCGGAGACGATGGCCTCTGCTTGTCTTCTTCTTTGCCGCATACCGCGCACGGGCGCGACATGGCCGGCTGGCGTTGCTGGCAGCTGTTTAGCGCCTAGGGCGGACGCACCGGGTCACAGGGCAGATGGGGGGAGCAGGGAGAGAGAGGGGGGAGAGAGAAGAGAGGGGGCGGGGGAGCGGAGAGAGGGGACTGAGAGACAGAGAAAGAGCAAGGGAGGGACAGAGTCAACCTCTTCTGCTACACTACCCGTCGGGGTTGCCGGCCGGAGGCGTCTCGAGCAAGCATCGCTAGGGATTTAGGCTAGAAGGCAGTGCAGGCTTGACAAGCAGAGGCGGCCTCTTCTCCGGACCGAGGCCGGGCACGGGCAGGAGGTCCGGACCGCCGCGTGGAAAGGGGCCGCCTCCCTTCCTCTGTGTGAGTGAGCGGAGGGGGGAAAGGGGGGGAGGGTGCATGCTAACCTAGGTATGAGTTAGGGGGGGGGTACCATGAACTTGGATGTGAGTCAGGGGGGGTGGAGGTACCACCAAATTTGGTGTGAGCGTAGGGGAGGGTGTACCACTAAATTTGGTGTGAGCGTAGGGGGTGGAGGCACACTAAGCTCGATATGAGCGTAGGGGGTAGAGGCACGCTAACCTCGGTGTGAGTGTAGGGGGTAGAGGCACGCTAACCTCGGTGTGAGTTAGGGGGGGGATACTATTAACTTGGGTGTGAGTCAGGGTGGTAGAGGTACCACTAACCTCGGTGTGAGCGTAGGGGGTAGAGGCGTGCTAACCTAGAACTAACCATTCGGCAAAGATGGGGGTATCACTTTTTCCGAAAATTTTCCAAGATTTTTAGCAACTTTCAGAAAACTTGTGCAAATGAAGGGAAATTCAGTATTTAGTTGCAGAACATAATAAAATGATATTAAAACATGTTTTTATTAATAGTCAACCACTTAGACTTCACCTCCGGAGGTGGACAGAAACCGGTCTGACACCTAATTTTTCCACTTTTTTCATGCCGGCGACGACAAGACTATGCTGGAAACAAGCGACAAAAATGCACAGCTTGGTTTTTTTGCTTTGTTTTATTTGTTTTTAGTATTTTCCTACATTATGAGCTGCTTTTACTTCAAAAAATCCCTGCCGCCGCTGTGATAGGGGATTCACGTGGGTAGTGGAAGGGGGAGGGGGGGGGGTGGTTTTTGACTATGCAAGTAAAGAGATTAGTTGAATTCTCAATTAATAACACAAATCTAGGTGTAATAATATTATTATTTAAGATTACTAAGTTCAG
>WBZZ01000974.1:12500-15000 GCA_019918135.1 Paulinella micropora | reverse complement strand
AGTGACACAGATGTGGACAGGAAAGGCTTGCTCAGAACCGGTGTATTGGGTTTGGAGCTGCCAATCGTTTGCGGTGTCGAGCAGAGATGGACGATGAAATGACTGCCCCTTAGGCTTCTGCTCGCCCTCTTTCACAAACATAGACTTTGATTCATTTTGGTCTATAGGGGAGCGTTTGTTATGGCTCTCGATGTGTTTTTGAAGGGGAGCTTCAATAGTGCAGAGCACAGAGTCGTGACGCCAGGTATAACGGCCTTGTTTGAGGGCAACATGGCAACCGGAGAGGATGTGACATAAATGTGCTTGACCAGAACAGAGAGCACACTTGTTGTTGGGAATGATTCCCCACAGACGTCTAAGGTCGGGGGTAATAACCGAGTTTGTGCTTGCGTTGATGACCCAAGAGATTAAACGGGGATTACGGGTTCCGATGAGGCGAGTCCAGGAGAGGTCAAAGGGGCATGCGTCTTCAAAACGAAGAAAGCACCCTTGCATGGCTTTGTCCATATCATGCACTGTGGTTGTCTCAAGTATTGTCTCAGCAGCTAATTCTAAAATCCTGTCTTTGCGGTCTGTGATGGAATGTTCTTTTGGGTAGCGACCATGGCCTAGTCCGAGATGATCGGATTGGCCTCGATGTTTGAATTCAAAATCAACTTGTGCCTCAAGCTTTTCGAGCACAGGCTCTGGTTTCCAGATAGTTCGAAACGTTTCGTGTTTCGTCAGGTTCATCGCATAGATGGACGAGAGGTGTTATCTGGGCAGTACTTCAGCATTTGAGCACGGTTGATTTGAAGTCGCTGGCAAAAAGAGACGATGGACTGGAGCTGTTGACCGAATTTCGAGCGTGGGCGGTAAAGGCAACAGACCAGAGCTCCTTTGTAGATATTGGCCCATTTTTTGAGGAAGCGGGTCGCAATTTTTTCAAGGGTTTTGGCGAAAGATAAGCAGAGGTCATAAATGAGAAATGGCCAGGCAAGTGACTGGACAGCATAATGTTGGTAGAGCCAAAGTTTCATAAACCATTGATCGAGCAGCTATCGATGGCTTGCATAGATAGAATGAACTTCTTTTAGATTTCTGCTCGTTGTTCGTTTCGCTGAGGTCATGGTAGACAATCCATCCGAGGTCTTTGAAAGGCTTGTCAGCGATGAAGTCAATTGGCTTGCCAGTAATAGTAAGGGCGGGGTCGAAAGGTGGGAACGATATCGGCATTAATCGTTTGAGACCCTTGCGGTCATCGGCTTTAGTCCAATATTTGAAAGCAAGGCTTTTGCATTTGGGCGGTTTCGCGGCCATTGTTCTGGTCCATGTCAGAAATTTGTCTATCATGTTGATGGACGATTGACAGTGTTTCGTGGATCGGCTGTGTAGTTTGAGGTCGTCAGCATAGGCAGCTTCGTGCACGATTATTTCATCCGTTGAGTTTTTGTGTTTGAAGTGGTATCCGTTGTTTTTGGTCAAGGATGATAGGAGGTCAAGTAGTAAATTGAAAACTATATTGAAAAGGAGAGGAGAGATGCAGCATCCTTGAAAGACGCCCACAGCAAAAACAAAGGGTTCTGACGACCATTATTTCCCTTCGATTGTGGCTACCAAGAGTTCGTAATATAAGAAGATTATGCGTGCAAACATAGGGGGCACGTGGTACCACCAGAGAGCAAACTGGATCAAGTTGTGATTTACGCTTCCAAAAGCGTTTTTTAGGTCAATCCATGCTATGACCAGTTGGCGATAGTGATCTTTTGCATTTCTGATGGTAGCCTTTGTTGCAGCAATGTGTTCGGGGCATCCTGCAACGTTACTGAGGAAACCTTTTTGTTTCGCTCTGTCAAAGTATTTGTTATCCAGTAAAAAACTCTCCAGTCGTTTTGACCACAGAGAGAAAAATACCTTACCCGAGCAGTTTGTCAGAGCAATTGGACGATAGTTTGAGGCCTGAAGTGGATCGCCGTCTTTATGAAGGAGGGAAATAGCAGCGTGGGCCCAGCTGTTAGCAACATCAGTTGTCCAACACTCGACAATGAGTTTGTGTAAGAAAAATAAAGCGGTGGGAAGTCTCTTGTAAACAAGGTAGCTAATACCATCTCTGCCAGGGGCTGCACCATTACGCTTAGCAAGCACAGATCTTTTGGTTTCCAAGAAGGACGGTGGTTTGAGGTCAAAGGGGACAGTTGGTAGAGGTGGGCGAATCATCTCAGGTAAGGGCACGTAGGTTTGTTCACGATTAGCGTCTTTGTATAGGTTGGGAAAGTAGGAATCGCAGTCTTCTTTGGATAGGGAGCAAGTGGTTTGGGTTGAGGGGGGATGAAACAGATTTTTGGCAAACGTATGAGGGTCAGATCGGAAGCGTGTATTAGGTTGTCGTTGAGTGGAGGTTACAGTTGCTTCCTTGAGACGACGGCGGAGGCGGTTACCGGTTTTCAATAATACTCGCCAAGTTTTTTTGCAGGCTTTTTGCAACAGCAGCTGGAATCAAACCTGCCCTTTTGAGTTCTCT
>WBZZ01000974.1:0-7500 GCA_019918135.1 Paulinella micropora | reverse complement strand
GCCTCCATTGGGTCACCGGGGTCAGCCGATCCCAACGCATTGTCAGAACACCAAACAGACATAGCAGCAACAGCAACAGCAGGGGCAGATGGGGGCTGTGAAGTGCATGAAGAGCTAGATGCGAGGGTGTTAGCTGAAGAGAAGAACTCGGAGACACTACGCTGCGCTCCCGAACCCCTCTCTCTAGCCAGGACGTCCACACTGCGCGGACGGCCGCGCCGCGCAACATCAACGTCACTTGGGGGAGAGGGTGGGACAGAAGCTGATGGAACCTCAGCCCCCATCCTCCACCCCAAGCTCCTCCCTTTTACCATCCCTAGCAGACCAACACTCAGACACATATGATCCAAACAACACATCCAACTTTGGAGGGGGACGCAACGCTGTAACCCCTAACAACGCAGCAAGCCTAAAGTTACTGCGGAAGCGCGACTTCCCCTGAAAAAGCTTACAAAACAATCGTGATTGATCCACAGGCGACATATCATCCCAACCCTGCCGCACAGAGCCCTCCCGCTCCCGCCCAAGCAACACATCCTCCACCACAACCTCACCGCCTACGACCTCACCACCCTCCTCACTCCCTCCATCCCCCTCAGCACCCCCCACAGCCATGCCACCGAGCCTCTGCATACTCAGCAACAGCTGCTTACGTCTCGCCTCATGCATGGGGCAATCCCATAAGAAGTGCGCAAGGGACTCATTGACATCATCATGACAACAGAAGCAGCGAGGGGACATGCCACTGACCAACTTGCTGCGGTACAACCGAAGGCGGTTGTTGCAGCTGAGCAACCTTCTCCGAAGCAGATTATAATGCGCATCATCAAGGGCTACCCATCTTGGGAACTCCTTAGTTCCAAAGACTTGTCTTAGGATGACTCGCAGGCCATCAGTAAGATCGCTGCCTGCCTCTCGCTTGTCCCACATCAGTTGCTGCACCATCTTGACGTCCTGCTGAAGGGCCCACTTGTCCAGAGTCGAACTCCAACCCTCGAGGTCCTTCTCTGAGCTATTTAGGAGCTCCTGAAGCCCTTGTTGTAGATCCATTGAGTCCCTGATAGCGCCTTCGGCCTCCGCAGTCCAGTCGGATTTGACTTGAGATGCGATGACAGGAAATCGCTCCTCCGGTAGAACACGCAGCCGTCCATAGAACTTCAGTTGCGCCGCCCGCCGCAAACGCTCCGCACTCAAAGAGCGCGCCAGAAAGAGTGTAATCCACTTGCTTGTCTTAGGGCTGATGCCGAGAATCATCCTCATGGGGCGCAGCATTGCTGCCTCCAGCTTGGTGAGCTGCGATACGGGGGCACGCCAGACATCGAAGGCGTACTTCAGCTTGGCCCCCACAAGTTGATTCCAGCACATGAGACGATACCTAGCTTGTATCTCACCTGCATACCACAAAGAGTACCAACCTGCGGTGGCGACTTCAGTGACACGCGTAGCCCGCAGGGCCTGCTCCTTCCACTTCAGTTCGTCGGTGATAACCACTCCCAGGTACTTGTACTGACTGGTGACACAAAGCTTCTGGCCGCGAAACCACACCACGGGCTCACTCGCTCCCTGATACTTGGTCGTTTCGCCTTGCTCGACGTGTAAATGGGCATGATTTCCGTCTTGCCGGGCTTCAAGTTGACTTCCAGCCGGTAATCTTCCGCGAACTTGGCCACAACATTGACCATCTTCTGGAGCTCGGTGCGACTGTGAGCGATGAGGGCCACGTCGTCCGCGTATAGAAGTGCCTTGATGTCGTTCACCCGCTTCACATCCGTGATCTTGAGGGCACTCGCCAGCCGATCACACAGCTCATCCATAAAGACGTTGAAGAGTGTGGGAGAGAGAGGGGACCCCTGTTGGACGCCTACACCCTCCAGTACTTCGGGGGTGAGTGCTCCATCAACTAGCACTTGCGACGAAGTCTGCTCGTAGCACCTGCGTAGCGTGCGCCAGAACTTGCCCCTTACACCCAGCTTCCAGAGCCTCTCAAATAGGCCATCTCTCCGCAAAGGGAGGATGGCTCACTGGCGTGTACGCTGCCGGAAAAGGTCGCTCGGTGGGAGGAATTTCGGAAAAATTCGGTGAAGCCACGGGAAAATCCGGCAAGTGCGGCTGTTGTGGTGGAGTGCTGTGCAGAAGCAGGCTCGCTGGAGTGGGAGGAAGCCGAAGCTAAGCGGCAGTTCCACTGGAACGATCGCTTCAGAGATGAGGTGGCCCGGGCTATGAAGGAGCACGAAGTAGGTGAAGACACTTGCGAAGAGCTGGACAAGCCGTTCACGCAAGAGGAGGTCCTTGCAAGGCAACGTGCGCTCAATAACCACAAAGCTTGTGGCGAGGACAAAGTGAAGAACGAGATGCTCAAGTATGGCGGCGCCTACATCAATGGCTACTTAACGCAGTACTTCAACTGGATTCGAGAAGCCGAGAGGACTCCAAAAGCTTGGGGCAAGGGAATCATCGTCAATATCCCCAAGGGTGGGGATCCTACGGATCCTGACAACTGGAGGGATATCTCGATTATTAGTTGCCTTGGTAAGCTGTATCTGTCCTTATTAGCTACTCGTCTAACGCTCTTCGTGGATGGCCCGGATAAGCTACGTCCAGAGCAGGGAGGCTTCCGCCCGGGGCGTCGCACTACGGATCAGGTCTTTACCCTTTGGCAGAGGTTGAAAGGGCGTCAGCAGCAGAAGCGGGAGTCGTATGTCCTGTTCGTCGATCTACGCAAGGCTTTCCCGACCGGCGCGGAGACCTTCGTTCTGCGTGCCCCGCCAAGCCGCTTCGCGAGTAGCCAAAAGCGCTTTGAGGATTGCTCGCGTTGACATTTGACCGCTTCTTCCTGCACTTGCTTGAAGGAGGCGGACTTCTTGGCCCGAGTTGCCTTCCGAATTTGCTTGCGGAGCCGTAGCCAATTCAGACGGGCTTCCGCATTCGATTCATCCCTCCTGTATGCTGCGTAGGCCTCCCGGCGCTGTTGAATGAGCTCCTTTAGCTCCCCGTCGAACCAATTGTTGGTGAAACGGGGTCGTATACATCTGGAGCCAAGGACCCGGTGCGCCGCCATTCGGAAGGACTGCGCCACTCGCTCGGTGACGTCATCTACCACCCGTTGGCTGTCGGCACCACCCGATAGGTCAAGCTCAGGCAGCTGATGCACTCCAAGCTTCTGTAGGCAATGCTGGAATACGTCATCGAACTTGTCGCGTAGATAATCCAGCGCTTGCTTCGCAGCGTGATCATTACCCGAGACACCAGCACCAATAAGCTTATCAACACGAAAGGACCTGTAAGGTTTCGCAGCCCGCTTTGGCCGGCGCTGGCCGCTCCACGTCAGTTCGGCCCATACTGCCTTGTGGTCCGTATCAAGATCATCTTCGCATACTCCGAACTTTGCTCCAGATGCCAAGCCAGGCGACGCGCAGATGTAATCGAGGAGGTGCTTGCCTGTGCCCATGCCGCGCTGCTCACGCCGGGACCACCAGTAGGACCCTTCCACTGGGCACGAGAAGCCGCTCAGATTTCGCAGGCCCGTAGCGACGAGGACAGCCGCGAGTCTCTTGCCGTTCTCCGAACGTACCGGTGCTCCCTTATCATCGACCTCCCCGTGCTGACCGACGATGCCCTCCTCTTTTCGGCTGCATGCCGGCCCGAGCTTCGCGTTGGCATCCGCCACCGTGACCACAAGACCTTTGGCTCCAAAAAAAGCTATAGCTGCCTGCCAGGCCGCATACGCCTCTGACGACTCTTCTTCCTGCGTTTCCTGGGGAAAGTAGCCGTTGCCCACATAGATATCCTGAGCGCCGGTAACACCCGAGGCGATACGCAGCCACACTTGCTGCCGGTGGTCGACGGGGGCTGACACCAGGTTGCAATACGGACCAAGGAAGTTAGCCACCGCGAATAGAACCCCACCCTTGCAGCGATTTTCTCGCTGACCTCCGCAGGTTTTCCAAATATCCGGAATCCATCCAGGCTGCATTTGGAAAGTTGCTTCTTGCCCATGCGGTGCTCCTGAGCCCCGATGACTAGCCAGCCCTCGTGCTTGTAGAATGATGCCCATTCCACCGTGCCTACGTTGTCGTATCCCGTTTTACCCTGCCAGTTGTGACTCGCGACGAGTAGCTTGAAGCCGGTATCGAACTGCTTGGAGCGGTGCTTCTTGGCTCGTTTCCGGATCCGACGGCCGCGCTTGGCTTCCGCCCTCGTGCTGCCCCCCTCTGCAGGTGCTTGCGCAGGTTGGTCCCCCACTGCACTGGCCGCCGAATGCAGGGGCACCACATGCACATCAGCACACTCAGACACACACTCAGGTGCATCGGCAGCCAATTCCGAAACACCACCTGCACATCATCAACACATTCTTCATGCAGAGGCAAGACGCGATATCCCGTCGCAGCTTCCTCCTTCCGGACCGCCGCTTCCCCACGCAGATGGATGCGAATAAGCCTTCGGACACGTTCCCTGTCCCTGAACCTGCGCCCAAGGGCCACATTGACCCCTCTGCCGAAGAATTTGAGATGTTTGAGTTGCTGCAACGCCGTCTGCCTGCTGTCATCGTCCTCGTAGACCAGCTCCAGGTGACGAGACATTCGCTGGCCTTGCCACTCCGTTACCGGGACCACCAGACCAAGACCGCTCATTTTGGAGGCGATCTCCTGTAGATTGGCGCGTTCTGAGAGCCCCCAGACAATCAGATTACGCCCGTCCTTGTCGTACCGATCTACCCGCCGGTACCGTCGAGGCGCGGTGCCATCTGCCATATAGCGCCGCTCGCCTTATGTTGAAGCGCCGACCCGTGTGCCAGGTTTGGGGAGGAAGGATGAGGCGCAGCTAAGATAGCCTCTCCACGTGGTTCAGGAATTCCGTCATATACGCGAGCCCTCATCCTCCCATCCTGGGACATCGGGCCAGAGCCCGTCGAAGAGGCATTCCCACGGGGATTGTCCAGGTCTTCGGCGATTCTACCTTGTCCCATAAGGGCCACAGTGGTAGCTCCGTGCTTCGCGTATTTGTAATCCATTGAGAGTAGTAGACGGCCAATGTCGCTGGCCATCACCGCCGCGCCTCTTTACGCCGAGGAAAGCGCCCGTCCATGCAAATAGCATCGGCGGTATCTGCATTTCCGCCGGTGTCACTGGACGCTGCCGCGTCGCTTCGTGCCCTTCGGCGCCCGCCAGCACCCCCAGCGTCGCCAGAACCTGCCTCACGCACTACACACACTCTCCATCGCATCGCCAACGCCTCTACTCTCATGCCTTATGGACTTTCAGCTGCTCCTAACAATACACATCATGAGGTACGGGTGTCCCCGAGTGGAGCCAGATCGGACGGCGTGCCGCTGAAACTCCTTCCCCCACGTGGGTATAGAAGGCGCGAACCTAGCGGTACCTATAGGGTCTTACAGACAAGTATAGTAATCCCAGCCGAAGCTGCTCAGTTAGAAATGCAACGGTGGAGGGTGTGAATGCATGGGGCAAGGCACGGCAACGCAGCAAGGCACTGGCAAGGCATTGGGACCGACTGAAGCCCCTCTCCAACGTGCGCGTCATCATGTATTCCAGTTAGGCAACCCCGAAGAAGCGAAGATAGGGAGGAGACAAAACTCAGATAGGATGAAGATAGGATTAACATGAAGCCGAAATGGAGCCGAGTTGGAGCAGGTCAACTCGGCCCCATCTCGGCTCAATGTGAATCCTATCTTCAACCCATCTCGGTACTGTTTCCTCCGAATGCTCACCTCAACAAGATCACCAAACCGGAACTGGAAGCCCCCAGGCATTTACTCGGCAGGAAATTCGGCGAAAATGGGCTAACCAGGAAACCAGACCCAAACCAACAGCCAAGAAAAAGGAGCCAACCAACAATCCAACAGACAACCCCACAACCTGCCTGGCCGAACCCCTACCGAGTAAATGCCCAGTTGAGAGTTGCGCATATCCCGGTGACCGCCCTCCCCAAGCGGTCACCTTCGTGTGGAGAGGCCCAACCACCTCCTCTTCCCATCTTGTGCACCCCTCCAGAATAATAATAATAATAATAATGATAATAATAATAATAATAATAATAATAATAATGATGATAATAACAATAACAATAACAATAATAATAATAATAATAATAATAATAATAATAATAATAATAATAATAATAATAATAAATATATATATATTGATCTGTCATGGCTGAGCCCGAGGGCCGTGCGCCTCCATCCCTCGACCCAACAGGGACTACAGTGAGTATGTTGGGGAGGGAAGAGTGACTCTAACCATCCTGCATAGAAGGCCCCAAAAGGAAGTCCCTACTACCCGCACAGTGTCGGGTACCTTGCAGGAAATCAACTACAAATGATTGATCTTCCCCGCGTGAGAGCTCCACGAGACTGGGTAGGTCCCGCATGGAGGTACTCACAGGGGTAGCAGACATTTCATGCGGTCTGCCAGCGCATGAGGACGTTTTGTGGTAAGTATCTGGGACGCCTCGAAACCCGTCACCACCCCTAGATCTCGGAATGTAAATACCCCTTTGACCCCACGTGGTGAATAATAATAATAATAATAATAATAATAATAATAATAATAATAATAATAATAATAATAATAAATCATACATACATACACAAGTTGACCAAGACATTTTTTTTTCTTCTCCTTTTTTTTCTTTTCGTTATTATTATTATTATTATTATTATTATTATTATTATTATTATTATTATTATTAATTTTTCTATTAAAATTTTATTTATTTATTTATTTTATTTATTTATTTATTTATTATATTTATTATATTTATTATATTTATTATATTTATTATATTTATTATATTTATTATATTTATTATATTTGTTATATTTATTATATTTATTATATTTATTATGTTTATTTATTTATTTATTTATGTATCTATTTATTTATGTATCTATTTATTTATTTTATTTATTTATTTATTTTATTTATTTTATTTATTTTATTTATTTTATTTATTTTATTTATTTTATTTATTTTATTTATTTTATTTATTTTACTTATTTTACTTATTTTACTTATTTTACTTATTTATTTATTTATTTATTTATTTATTTATTTACTTATTTACTTATTTACTTGTTTCTTTATTTCTTTATTTCTTTATTTCTTTATGTATGTATGTGTGTATGTATGCATGCATGCATGCATGCAGTATGCATGTATGTATGTATGTATGTATGAAAGAATGTATGTATGTATGCATGTATGTTATGTAATGTATGTCCAGGTGCCTTCGATTGATCAGTTGGAGTCCGTTGGTCTTACTTATCTAGGCAGTCACTATGGCTTAGGGTATTCTACTATAATTTAATCTATGTCTATCTATCCGTCTGTCCGTTGGCCTTACGTACCCAGGGGGCAGCTTACATACATACATACATACATACATGCATACATACATACATACATGCATACATACATACATACATACATACATACATACATACATACGTACATACATACGTACATACATACGTATACA
>WBZZ01000973.1:215000-248045 GCA_019918135.1 Paulinella micropora | reverse complement strand
ACGTGGTTAGCTGGTAGAAGCGTTGCCCGAGTTGCTAGTCAAGCGAGTGATATTGCCGATAGAAAGTGCGATTCTCACCGTGTTGTCGTAAGTCATAATCCTGTCATTAGCATTAGCAAAAGTCAGCACTGTTTCGCACAGCCAGTGGCCGCAGTCCCAGGTGCCCAGCTCGAACTCGCCGAGGTCGTTGATTTGGAGCACGCGATTCGTGCCGGCGGAGGGCAGCGCGGTCGGCAGCTTCAGCGTGTTTTTGCCGCACATGATCGAATCCACGCCCGTGAGGCCCGTGGCAGTGGCCGACACGCCCTCGGACTCAACGACGGGCGCAAAGGTCCCCACGGCGGCCTGGGTACTCGAATTTGTCGAAGTGACAATAAACCGGTGGTAGTAATAGAACGCGGTCGAAGCGGGCGCGCTCGAGTTCAGGGTCTGTAACGTCGTGGTAAAGGAGAAGTTACCGGACCAGACCAGTGTCCAGGTACTGCCATTGTCCGACCCCGCCAACGTGAAGCCTTTGGTTGAGCTACTGAGAGAAGAGGTATTAGTCAACGCGAAGCTCGTGATTCTGTAACGGCGCCGCTGGTGCTGGAGCGTAAAGTGTTCGCCGTACACGTTGCTGCCGCCCACGTTGGTAACGGCGTTGTTTGTCGTGTTGATACTCCCGTCCGAGTTGTAGTTGCCGAGGCTAGTCCAGCCATTGGCAGCGACACCATCAAAAACTCTATAGCTCTCTTGGCCTACAACTGCGGAAGAGTGGCTGAGCACCCAGTTTGGGTCTGTGGTAGGCGTATAGGCCGACATGGAAGTCCAGGTCGGCAGCGCCACCGAGCCAGAAGTCACAACCGTGGTGGAAGTGCTCTGGGTCACCATCTGCCCTGCAGAAGTCAGGCTCAGAACGGCGGTCTGGGCCGGCGTGGGGGCTGGCAACAACGAGCTGGCCGCAAGCTGGCCCGCCGAGTCCAACGTGACCAATGACGTCGAGCCGGGCAGGCTAGCAGGCACTCTGACAGAAGAGGCGGCTAGCTGCCCTCCGCTGGACAAGGAGACGAAGGACGTGTTGGACGGCAGCGCGCTAGGCAGATTCAGCGCAACACTACTCCCAGAAGGGTGTGGATATATCGAACTGATGCCAGCAGCGTTGAAGGTTAAGCTTCATTTCCGCACAATCGCAGTAAGTAATCCCTCCAGTCGGCCAGAAACTCTCAATCACCCAGCGGTAGACCTTGTAAGCAGCGGGTACGGATATCGTCCAGGTCCTGAAAGACTCGCTAGTTCCCCATATTGCTTCAGAAGTTGCCGTGTAGTACAACGTTGTCCAGCTAGTAGGATTTTCGCTTTCTTCGTTGGAGCCGAGGAAGGCCAACTTCTTGGGGCCTACTATGTAGGATGTGTTATGGATGCGAGGACAGAACTCAAAGCTCGCCAGTATAACTGACATCCCATCGACGCGCCGCAGCTGGAACCATTCACCCAGAATGGCGTTTGACGATTGTGCCCCGGTGTAAGCACCCGTGCTGCCGTTGTATAAGTTCTGAGCACATATCCAGCCGTCGCCTGTGTTGTAGACGCCATCGAAAATCCTCCAGGGCTCCCAAGTAGAAGAAGGCCAAATAGACGACCGATTCAGGGTCCAGACAGAGCTGTAGGTAGTATTACTCGTGAAGTTGTTGGGCATGGCGCCCGTGTATACCGCAGTGGCAAGCTTCAGAGAGGCTGCTTCTGCACTAGTGCTCAGCACGCCGGCAGAGTCAAGCGAGACAAGAGAAGTCGTGCTTGGCAGTGCGGCAGGCAGACTCAGCGCAACCGCCCCGGTGCTCGCGATCGTGGATGTGCCGATCGTCAGCGGCGACGTGTGTGCGTGCGACTCCGGGTTCGAGCCGATCACGATATAGCCATCAGCGTCGATCGCGAATGCCTGTTTCCCTGTCCAAAACCTAGGCTTGATCTCCGCGATGCGTATATAACCATTTCCACCCGCGTTCACATAGAGCGATTCTGTGACAAAGCGGTAGACTTTATAGTAGCCCTGGCTGGCGAGGGTGAAGGTTCTGTAAATCTCGCTGGTTAGCCAAGTAGGCATGTCGCTGCCAGAATGATACAACTCTGTCCAAGTGGCAGGGGTAGCGGACGCTTCGTTAGAGCCAAACACTGCTATGCGCCGCGGCCAGGTAGAATACTGGTAGGTAGGATCACCACCTGGGTGCAGGCACGGGTACCAGTCAAAGTCCTTCAGGCGCATGCTAGTCCCGTCCACGAGACGCAGCTGAAACCAATCTCCCTGTACCCCGTTAGTTGACTGCACAGTGTAACCGAGACCAGTGACGAGCGATGCAGTGTAGACTCCGCTGCTGTTGTAAAATATCTTGCCTAAAAAGCCCGTGTCACCTGTGGTAATATTGTCAAACATTCTCCACGGCTGCCAAGTATCGCCAAAACCTGTTTCATAAGCATAGGCCGACACGGACCATGTGGCGCTGTTAGACGAGGCGTTGCTCCAGACAGGGAACGAGTACGGCGTTAACGAGGTCGCGGCGCCCGTGCCCGAGTTGCCGCTGCTGTCCAGCGTGACCAGGGCCGTCTGTCCGGCAGAGGGCAGAGACACTGGTAGCTTCAGCGCAGAAGCACTTAGCAGGTCTGCGTAGGCTTTGTTGGCAGCGTCAGTGCTAACGAGCGGCGCCGCTATGTTCGTGATCGCGGGGCACGATGTAGTCGAAGCCAAAGTGGTTGATTCCACACCAGCTAGAACTCCCTCCTGCCTTGATAGTAGCAACCACGATGGCCACGTACCGGGCGGCCCTGGCGTTGTTGCTGTCGGGCTTCTTCACGTACGAAGTGGCTACAAGGCTCAGACCATGAGAGATAGCCTGGTCCCCGTACAGCAGCGCGCCGTCGGAGCCCAGCGACACCAAGCTAGTACTGCTTGGTAGAGAGGTCGGCAGCTTGAGTGCAGAAGTACCAGACGCTGGAGCGGAAAGGGTGCTGGTGCCTCCAGCCCCGCTGAGCGACAGCGAGCTAGCAGCCCCTGTCGCTAGCTGGCCGCTGGAGTCGAGTGTCACTAGCGAAGTGCTGCCTGGCAGGGCTGTCGGCAGCTTGAGTGCAGAGGAGCCAGAGGCTGGAGCTGCAAGCGTGCTGGTGCCGCCCGCCCCGCTGAGTGACAGCGAGCTAGCAGCCCCTGTCGCGAGCTGGCCACCTGAATCGAGTGTCAACAGCGACGTGCCGCCAGGCAGTGACGCCGGTACCTTGAGCGCAGACGCACCTACCTGGCCCGCGCTCGTCAAGGAAACGAGTGACGTGCTGGCGGGCAGCGAAAGCGGGAGTGTAAATTTAGAGGCGGTGAGTTCGCCGGTCGTGCTGTTCCATTGTGTTACCTTCTCGGCGGTGGTAGAATCGGCGCCCGACCTCAGCGGCTTGATATAAGCAGCTTCAGTGCTAGCGGACACTAATTCAGCGCCCGTGGCGTTCAGCACGATCGAGTGGGATGTCGCTGCCTTTGCTCGGTAGCCTATTGCGACCGATTCCTGGGCGGCAGCATCCGTGATAGCCGTACTGCCGATCCCAACCGACCGTGCGCCGAGCGTGCTGGAATAAGGACCGACAGGGAGCCGAAGCATAGGCACCGATCGCGACGGCCAAGTCTGTCTGCTTAAGGTATCCCGCTCGGAAGCCAGCAGCAACTCCAAACTGGCCCTGTCCACTCGCTCCTGCTTCTGTGCCTATTGCGACTGCAAATGGTTGCTGTCCATCGCCCGCTGAAGTCCCGATCGCTACACTGTCTCCTCCTTTGAAGCCAGTGGCACCGGTAGCGAACTGGTCCGCGCTATCAAGCGTGACGAACTGCTTGGTGCCTGCGCTGGGCAGGGCCATAGGCAGCTTGAGCGCGACGGAGCCAGTGGCAGGCGCGGAAAGCGTACTGTTGCCGCCAGCCCCCGTCAGCGTGAGCGTCGACGAGCTTACTTGGCTGCTTAGGCCTAGCACGCCGTCTGGATCGACCGTCACCAGCTGCGCGGTCGAGGCGGGCAGAGGGTCCGGCAGCCTCGCGAGAGTGTCTGGGATCGTCGTGACTAAAATCAGTGTCCATGAGCACGATTGCACCATTGCCGCTAGGAGCCAAAGACGGCTGCTTGAGCGTCCTGTCCTTGACCGCAAAGATCGAGCCGTCTGGGTCCATGGTCACGATACAGTCGTTTTGGGTAGGCATCACCGACGGGAATTTCACCGCTCCTGCCACCTGGTGGTCGACGTACGCCTTGGGCGCCAGCTGCGAGGCCTTGGTAGGATAACTGGTGTTCTCGATGCAGCCGGCATTGTACAGCTGGTAGTCGAAGGGAAGGCTCCGCATGTACCAAACTCCCGCCCCGTTGTTTTTGGTGCAGATTACGCGCAAGTATCTGGCGTACTCGGCAGCGGCTGCAGGCGTGAATGTGCGCAGGCTGTCGCCTACAAAGGTCTGGGCCGTCTGGCTGTCCCAAGTGAACCACCGGCTGCCGTCCGCGCTATAAGCAATTCTCCAGTCCCTGGGCGCGGTAATAGCACCCGCAGACGTGAAGTGGTAAGCGACTTTGGCGTGCTTGCCCAGATCGAGCTGGAGCCACGCGCCAGGCACAGGGAGATTATCGACCATCGTCTCGATCATGTCAGTGTAGTTGTTGCCGCTGTAGCTGTCGGGAGCGGTTGTGCCACACAAGGTCGAGAAGTCGCTGTCAAAGGCGAGGAAGGCTTGGGCGGAATTGCTAGAGGCCGAGGCCACAAAGGTGCTAAAGTTGTTAGAGGTCATCCCGGCCGGCTGGTTAACTTTGGCTTCTGTGTCAAGGGTCAAGGTAATCAGGTCGGCCAGATCGACCAGATGCGGGTTCCCAGACGTCGTCAGTCTGTGAGCGGTATTAAGCGCTACCGCCTCGTCCGCGGCCACGCCGCCTGTTGCCCATCTCACGCCCCCGTTACCGTCCGAAACGAGAACTTCGCCGCTCTCTCCGTCCACCGGCAGCACAAAATCGTCGGCCGCACCATCCAAACGACGGCGTTTGTACGATCTGGCCACTTCCATCCCTGTTTGCTAATTTAACAGATCAAGAGAATAAGTTTTTTTAATAATACTTATTTTTACATCATCTCGTCTAGAAAATTGTCAACGAAGCGCATGCGTTCTTCCCAAGTGTCTCCGCCGGGGACGTGTCGCGCGGGGTTGACACAGGCGCCGTCGTCATAGGGTCTGCACACGAGCGAGGCTAAGTCTCGAGTGTCGCCTCTTTTCCCTGTCACCGACTAGTACAGCTGGCCTTCGAAAAAGCAGGCGCCGCAGGTAGGACAGACTGCCAACATTGTTAGTCTTCTTCGTGTGTGTAATAAGCTCGCAGCCTAAATACTCCTTTTTCCTTTTGTGCGATTGGTCTCTGTTTCTTCTTATTGTTTGTTTTCTCGCCACACAAAGGACAAGCGTCGGGCACTGGCATGTTGTACTCTTTATAGACAAAGAAGAAATTTTTTTAGTCTCAGAAATTTTTTTAGTCTCAGTCACTGCCCGTATAGCAACCCCTCCCCTGGGCCAAAGGTCGCCAACGGGGGGCGCTCGCCACCCTCTCCGCCCTCGCAGCCCCCTACCGCTAAAGCAACCCCCAACCACTTTCTGGGCCTTTTGATCAAAATCCAGCCTCATACAAGCTCATTTCCATCAAAAGGCTCGGAATTTTTCTGGGCCTTTTGATCAAAATCCAGCCTCATACAAGCTCATTTCCATCAAAAGGCTCGGAATTTTTCTGGGCCTTTGATCAAAATCCAACCTCATTTTCTGGGCATTTTGATCAAAATCCAGCCTCATACAAGCTCGTTGCTATCAAAAGGCCAGGAATTTTTCTGAGCCTTTTGATCAAAATCCAGCCTCATACAAGCTCATTTCAATCAAAAGGCCCAGACCAGCCGCTGAACCAGGCAGATTTCCCTGACTCCGGGCCTTTTGATTGCAACGAGCCCGTATACAAGCCGGACTTCCATCAAAAGGCCCAGACAGTGACACTTTCCAGGGAAGTGGCACCCACCGCCCAAAATTCACCGGGTGGTGGGCATTTTGTCAGAAATCAGCATCTATACAAGCAGGATTTCCATCAAAAGGCCCAGACAGTGAGATTTCCAGGGGAAAAAATGATGGGATGGGAGGGGGTGGCACCCACCACCAGACGGTTCAAGTAGCGGGCCTTTTGTCAGAAATCAGCCTGTATACTAGCCGGATTTCTATCAAAAGGCCCACACAGTGAGATTTTCCGGGAAAAAAATGATGGATGGGGGGGGGTGGCACCCACCACCAGACGGTTCAGTAGCGGGCCTTTTGTCAGAAATCAGCCTGTATACTAGCCTAAATTCCTACAAAAGGCCCAGACTGTGACATTTTTACGGGGAAATAGGAAAAAAAAAGGGAGGAGGGGGCACCCACCACAAGACTGCTAAGTTGCGATCGCCACTGATCAGTTAGGCGGTGTCCTCCCCCCCCCCCCCCTCCATCCTCTTTTTTTTCCTTTTCCCCGGAAAAATGAAGGCTGGACCTTTTGATAGAAACCCGCCTGTATAGTAGCCTAGATTCTAACAAAAGGTCCAAACTTTTGCAGAATTCCAGGGAAGTTTTCTGTGTTATTAGTGACGGGTGGTCTTTAACAAAATGTCCTTACCTCGGGCACGTTCAGTCCTCTGCACGGCCCGGTACAAGCTGTATTGCACAGTCATACACGCACACGCACAAAAGTATGTAAACCAGACATGTACTTTTAATTATCTAACGACAGAAAAAATGTCTACAACCTAGCGACCTCGATGTGATACCCGCCCTTGATCCCGACGCTGATGAGGTTCGCGCGTGTCAGTCGCATCTCCCGCTTGGAACCGGCGTTGAGGATCTTGTTCTTGCGGACAGCGACGCAGTGCCCATCACACGCCACGAGCAGGTCCCCGCGTACACGGCGGCGGGCGATGTCGTTGAAAGAGGCTCTCTTAAGCAGGCGTGGTTGCCAAACGACGCCGTCTGCGTCGATGTACCAGTAATCCTTCGCGTCTTCGTGGCAGAAAGAACTGAGAGAAGCAGTATGCAGGCTGCGGACGAGACGCCTGCGATAGCCAGACTTCTTACTAGACGCCGGCGGCAGCAAGTTCAAGTATGCGTGTGTCACACAGTCTCTGTTGCCGCTGCCCTGCTCCTGTAGAACCTTTCCTGTGCCAAGTTGCACGTCTCCCTTGCAGTCCTGCTGATAATAAGCATCTGCGTACGCCCCCGCCAACTGCCGCTCGGCGTCGGTAGGCTCTCTCTTCAGTTGTGCCTTGAGTTCCATGTAAATCTTCATTCTCTTCTCGCCCGCCAAGATCGAGGCCTTGAGGTGCCGCTGTCGCATGTCGAACGCGCGCCCTGAGTGCTCACTGAGAAAGTCATCTATCTTCCTCGCAATCTGGTCACATTGCGCCTTGTCTACGTCTTTGCGCTCAGACTTCACGCCCGACAGGATCTCCCCCTTTGCATGGTGTACGAACCAGGGGTCGTAGGTGATAAACGTGTACTCTCTGTTGGTTGTGTTGAGGGCAGACCAGCCGTCACCACGGTCCGAACCAGCCTCGGTATGGTCGTCTTCCCCCCCGTATGGTAGAGTGTCTGCTTTGGCAGCGGAGTGGTTACAACCATCCTCATCGTCGCTGCTTTCCAGCATAAGTCGTTTGGACTGCTTGGCAGGAGCCACGCTCACAGCAGCCTTGCCGTCATCACTGTGGCTGTTTTGCGCTGACAACAGCATTTGATCGGCGGGGGCCACACTCACAACGGTCCTGCCATCGTCACCGTTGCTTCTTTGCAAGGACAGCAGCAGTTGCACTGCCTGTCGGACAGGAGCTAGACTCTCAGCCGAGCCGACCGTGAAACCACTGTCTTCCTTGCCTTCTTTGCTCAGTGTAGTTCGTTCGGTCTGTTGGGCAGGAGCTAGACTCTCTACCTAGCTTCCCTTGGACGAGGCACTGGCTGAAGCAGCAACGACTCCGGGTAGCATCGACACGCTAGCGAGATAAGAAACCGCAAGGGTTTCGCGTTTGGTCGATCGTAGGTTTTTTACAAAAAAAAATCAGTGGCTGGTATTTATCCCAAAATAAGGAGAATCGCGCTTGTGTGTGTGTCAGGTGCCACCATCTACCACAAAAACACAGGTGGCACTAGTGACAGCAAAAACAATGAAACAAAGAAAGTTGTGGTTGTGGATATACAAATGACATTTTTCCCTGCACGGGCCGGGACAAAAAGGCAATAGATTATCCCACCTCGGCAAAAATGACATCATGTTTTATCATGCCTATTGATAATTCTTCTGATCGTATGTATGTATGTACATACATACGTACTAGACATACATACTAGACATACATACATACATACATATGCACATACATACATACATACATACATACAGACATACATATGTACATACATACATACATACATACATAGACACACACACACACACACACATAGAAAGACAGGCGGACAGAGAGACAGACAGACAGACAGACAGACACACACACACACAGACACAAACACAAACAAACACACACACACAAACACAGACACACACACACATACAGACAGGCAGACAGAGAGACAGGCAGGCAGACAGACAGACAGACAGACAGACAGACAGCGCAAAAGACAGACAGACAGACGGACTGTCTGAGACATACAGACAAACAGACAAACAGACAAACAGACAAACAGACAGACACTGTCACAGCCAGTAGTAGTCTGAGACAGAGAGACAGAGAAGCAGAAAACTACTATAGGTACCACTATAGGACAGTTATCTTTTTTTATAAAATAAGGCTATTTTCATATAAATTCGTCTTACTATTAATTTCAATAAAAATATACATAATTTCATCCAAATTCAATACAAGCATTCTTAATCAATAAATTGTCCATATTTGAATTTCTCTCAAACTCTAAAAAAAAGATAACTCATCTATCTTTTGCCAAATCAACACGAAGAGACATCAAAACCCGTCTCTTAGTTTTTACTGCTGTCCTGAACTTAGTTATCTTTTTTTTGAAAAATGAAAGTCCTCTCCTGTTGCGAGTTTGATTAATTTCCATTTAATTAAATAAAAATTATATTATATATAATATAAATGGGTAGACATCCGACATATACTGCGGAGGAGGCAAGGGCAAAACACGCTGAACGTATGAGAGAGTATCAAAGAAGAAATAAAGAGAAAGCACTTATGAGAGCAAAAGAATATTATCAAAAAAACAAGGCAGACATACTGAGAAAATCAAAAGAGAAAAGAGAAAAAACCAAGGCTGACCTTATTAGACTCCAGAATATTGTCGGTGAAAATTGAGACCTGAAAAAAAATTGAATTTCATATTAAAGATAAGATAATATTTTATATATATATATATACATTTTATATATAAAATAAAAATATTTTTTGGAAAAAATATATTCCAATAAATATATGGCGAACACCATCGACTATGGCGGACACACATGGAACTTGGACAAGTTGGCGGAAGCAAAAATAACATAGCAGATAAGGCAAAACAAGTTATATGTTAAAAAGCCGAACGGAACTAGGTTTTATGACATAACAACGACAAGGGGAGCACTATCGGACCCTGAAAGGTTTTATTCTGAACCTGAGCGAAAACAAAGGGAACGAAAATATGTTGAGCCACAAGTAATAGAGTTCAATGGCTATAAACTAATAAGAAAAGACACTGAACACAATCTGCCTGTGGGGCAATCTGTATATACAATTAAGTTAAGTAAATCAATGTCTCAAAAAGTGAAAAAGTTTCCATTAGAGGGTATCATAGGCATGATAGGATCTATACTTGAAGACTTTAAAACACTTTACAAAGACAATGACTTAATACAAATACGTATTCTATTCCTTCAACTTGGAATGTACAAAACCAAAAATTAATTAAAGTAAAAGATTTCAATTTGGAAGATATACTGACTAGATTAGAATCTATACTGCAATCAAACGACGAAAACTATATGGACGAAGAAGGAGCAACAATGGAACTTATTGATTTCAATTTTGTGGGTGTAAGGATGCCAGAAGGAGGAGCAAGATTGAAAGCAATAACAGAAACAGACATGTATAAAAAGAAAGGTGTAATACGAATAAACAATGACGACAACATATGTTTGGCAAGGGCAATCGTTGTAGCGAAAGCAAAGATTGAGGAACACACGAAATACGAGCAAATCAGAAAAGGACGCAGAATCCAAGACGAACTGGCAAACAAACTACATGAGGAGGCTGGTGTCATGAAAGATTTATGTGGGCTTTCTGAAATTAGTGAGTTTGCTAAGCACATAGGCTACAACATTGTTATTGTGGAATTTCCAAACAAAATTATCTATAAGACTGAGATGAAGGACAAAAAGAACATATACATACTAAAAACCATGAACCATTACGACACCATAACAAGTATGAAAGCATTCTTATCAAAACGAAACTTTTGCGCGAAATGTATGAAGGGATACGAACATAATCACGCATGTGAATTCAAATGTAATATATGTCAAACTGAAGGATGTAAAGGATATGACAATATTTCGAAATGGAAAATGTGCAATGAGTGTAATAGAAAGTTTCCGAATGATGAATGTTTCAATAATCATAAACAAAATAAGTTATGCGACACAAAGAAAAAATGTATCACTTGTGCTAAGACTTACAAGGAGAACATAAATGTGGATATGAAAAATGTAGGAACTGCAAAGAACTACAACCTCTATCACACCAATGTGAGTTAAAGAAAAAAGTGATACATGAACCATCAACCAAATATGTATTCTTTGATTTTGAAGCAAATCAAGAGACAGGAACACATATTATCAATCATTCAGAAAGTCAATATTTCGACGACAGCACACCAATCATTCATAAAAACATTGAACAATTCTGCGAGTGGTCATTGTGTGCAAAACATAAGGGTTATACATTCATAGCACATAATGCACGGGGATATGATTGTCAATTTGTATTGAAATGGTTGATTGAAAAAGGCATAACTTCATTTGTGATATATGAAGGTGGTAAAATAATGATGATGTCTATTGGTAATGGGAAAGAACAGATTAGATTTATAGATAGTTTATCATTTCTAACTATGCCTCTATCTGACTTTCCTGACACATTTGGACTTACTGAATTGAAAAAGGATACTTTCCTCACTTCTTTAATAAAACAGACAATCAAACATACATAGGCAAAATACCAGACATGGACGATTACGGATATAACTCATTCTCAAAGAATAAAAGAGATGATTTCATAAAATGGTATGGGGAGCAAAAAGACAAAGTATTTGATTTCAATAAAGAAATGATTGAATATTGTCATAGTGATGTAGATATACTAAGACGGGGGTGTATTGAGTTTAGGGAACAATTTATGGAGTTCGGAATTGATCCATTTTAATACACAACTATCGCCTCTACATGTATGGCACTATTCAAAGCAAACTACATGCCTGAGGACAGCATAGCAGTTATACCGACAAACAGAACAGACAAAGCAAAAACAAGTCGTATGTGTGTGGAGTGGTTAGCATACAGAGAAAAAAAGGACAATGCTAAAATTCAACATGGTCTAAATGGTAAAGAAAAAATACTAAACTTACCCAAAGGTGTGAAAGCCTACTTAGACGGATATGACGAAAAGACAAAAACTGCATATGAGTTCCATGGTTGTTATTGGCATGGGTGTCCTGAGTGTTTCAATGGAAATGAACTAAACAGAGAAAGGTCTGTGAATAAAACATTTGGACAACTATACAAAGAAACTAAACTACGCGAAACTTTAATCAAGCAACATCCGGAAGTTAGTCAATTAATAACAATATGGGGGTGTCAATGGAACAGGATACGAACAAAGGAAGAATTCAAATGAGAAATAGAAGAGACATTAATTGAGCAAGAAGCAATCAATCCACGACATGCTATGTTTGGTGGAAGGACGAATGCTCTATCTCTATACTGGAAATCTATGAGTGAATATCAGTATGCAAAGTATATAGATGTGTGCTCTCTCTATCCGACTGTCATGTACTATGACCCCTATCCTGTGAAACATCACCAAACAATAAGAGGAAAAGATGCCTATGATATATTGAATAATAAAACAGCATTATATTATATAACATGCCGGACATTATTGAAGACATGGTTTTAAAGAGTTGTCTAAAATGCGGAATGGATAAACACAAAAGCAAATTTAAAAAGGGTTATAATGTATGTAAAGAATGTGCGAAATAAAAAAAAAGCAAAATAAAGAACCTATGCGAAAAAATAGATTATTTACATGAAACAACAGAAATGACGGAAAACGAAATTGAAATATTATTTAGTCGTTATAGAACATGTTTAAGAGAGGCTAAACAACAAGGGGCAGAAGGGCTATTAACAAAGGCTTTTAATAATAAATTGTTTGAATTGGTCGGCGAATTTTGCGAGGCTTTAGACATTAAACCAGAACCGCCCCGCCGTGTTGTGCGAGGGGATACCATAACATTTATAAGGGATAATACTCCCATAGAATACAGGCCATTAAATTTAAGGCAAGTAAAAAGCCCAGAGCCACCATTAATAGATACAGAGAACGATAATTAAAAATTCGTTTATATATTTTTATAGATACTATATATAAGACCAGTATATACAGGGGGCTATGTCGTCTATACCACAGCAGTCCATAAGCGATAAATTCAATAGAATTATTGAAACCATAGACACGGAAGAAGACCCCCCGTTTATTGGTATATTTGGACACATTACAATTATATATACAGGCTAGAATTGACAATATCATTTTAGACACCCCAGAATACGAAACAATAACAAATTTAAAAAAATGTCTATATTGGCAGAAGCCAAAGCGGGCTTAAATAAAGATGTTTTCAATATGGTTTTAGTCTATGCGGGCTATGGAAAAAATACCAGATAATTTAGAACCCCTTATAAAAAAATTAGAATTCAAAAAATATCTTAAATACTTTCGGAGGACTTTTTGATTTATAAGCGGGTAATGCGGGACGATAGTCCCTTAAAACTATTAAAAACAACTAAAACAAAAAGAGGGAATTTTTACACACAGATAAGACAAGAAATTAAATATAAATGTTTTTTTCGTGGTTGTAGTATGACTTAAAATAAAAAATTAGACACAACACATGTGTTGTGTCATTTGTCCCAAAGGGACTAAATTATAATATGAGAAGTCTTCAATAATAGAAATATGTTTATTTATTCTAATCATGTATTCCTTTGAAATATATAAATTAAATCCTATTGTAGCCCCTTTTAAATTATCGTAAATATCCATTATTTCTTTTTTTTGTAAATGTTTAAAGATTTCTTTAATTTTCCTTTTTGTCCGCTTAAGCCACATAAACAAGACTTAAAGCAATAAAAGATATTTTCGGGGTTTATAAATGTCATTTCGTTTAATACAAAAAAGGGCTTATCTTTAAAGTTTTTATAAATGGTAGCAAAAATAAAAATACTTCCGCCTAGAGCTCTAATTCATCCTGTTCTACCATGTCAAGATAGAGGAAAGATGATGTATTATCTATGTAATAAATGTGGAAAGGAAGGATTACAAGACAAATGCCAACACACAGACGAAGAGAGAACACTTACAGGCACATGGGCAACACCACTTATTTACAAAGCCATACAAAAAGGCTACAGACTGATCAAAACTTATGAGTTATGGCATTGGAATGAACAGACAACAGAACTATTCAAAGAATACATTAAGACCTTTCTAAGAGTGAAACAGGAATCAAGTGGCTATCCATCAAATGTCATAACTGAAGAAGACAAAGACAATTACATTAAGGACTATGAAGAAAAATGAAAATCAAATTGGACAAAAGCAAGATTGAAAAGAATGAAGGAAGAAGGGCAGTAGCGAAACTATGTCTTAACTCACTATGGGGAAAATTTGGACAACAAAACAACAAGACACAAACAAAAATCATAAGGAGTGAAGCCGAACTATTCAAAATACTAAATGACAAGAAGATAAATGAAGTATCTATCAATATGATAAACAAAGAATGCCTAGAACTATCTTACAACCTACATCTGAAAAAGTATCTGACCCCTACAATACAAATATCTGTGTAGCACTATTTACAACAGCACATGCGCAAATGAGATTGTATGATATGATGGACAGATTAGGTAATAGAGTGTTATATCACGACACAGACAGCGTAATTTATTCCGTAGATGAGAAAGAAGGACAGACAACAATACCGACTGGTGATTTATTGGGACAATGGACAGACGAATTGATAGACAAAAAGACGAAGGTAAGCAGAAAGATAACCACATTTATTGGAGCAGGACCTAAATCATATGGCTACATACTCAATGATGGAACAACCAAAATGAAATTAAAAGGATTTTCAATGAATTACGAGACTTGTAAAAAGGTGAACTTGGTTAATATGTTTAGTGTCATAAGCAATGGATTGAAAGTACAAGACACTGAACTATCTAAAAAGGCATATGAAGAATTAGAAGACCTACTAGAAACAAAAGGAGAAAAGTGTATAGCAAAGAATGTAGCAGAGGCTGGAAATGTAATCATACACACCAACAGCAAAATAACAAGAAACAAAAACAATTACGTCAGAGCATTTACAAAAGATATTTTCATTTACTTACACTAAAAGAGTAATTCAACATATAAAAGAAAACCAGATTACAACATTATCATACGGATACTAATGATATTTTATTCACAAATCTTTTTCCAAAAGAAGGTTCATAAAATATCGAATGCCATTAAAGCAAAAAAAAAAAAAAAAAAAAAAAAAAAAAAAAAAAAAAAAAAAAAAAAAAAAAAAAAAAAAAAAAAAACGATGTTTGATGGCAACGCCAGAACAAAATATCAGAAAAAAAAGGAATTTACAAAAAAGAGAAAAAAAGCAAAGGCATAATAAAGAATAAGCAGTGAGAGTTGAACCGCCGACAACGACGGACAACACCACCAACATACTAATTACACCACCCATTACGATAACAGACAACAAATAAATTTTTTGTGTAGTGCTTGCTTCGGTTTCGTTTTTTTCCTTGCGCAATGTTATCACATGGTTTTTTGCGCAAAGTGATCTGAGAACCAAAGAATTCTTGGATCCCCGAGCACTTTTCTGTCTCGCAGTTCTTCTTGAAGAGATGAGCAACTTTGTTGATGATGAAGCCAAAGAGGATAATGAAATTTCTAGCGAAAGTGAGTTTGAAATAGAAAGAGAAGAAAATAATTGGATTGATTATTATTCTGACAAGACAAATAAGACAACAAAAAAGGACAAAATATTTTTGGAAACTAAGAAAAAAACTTGTCCAAAAAAATAAGATTATTGAAACAAGAACTTTGCGATGTTGAATCAAGACTGGAAGCAATTTATGAGAGAGATGAGGAACTAAAACAAGACAAAAGACGAATGGAAGAGGAGAGAAAAGTTAAGAGACAGAGACTTAGAAAGGAAAAAGAGACTAATAAAGAAATAGCATTTTTGGAAAAGTGGTTAGAAAAAAATAAATTTCCAATGTCTCGCCAAGAGGAAAATTTTGCACGTAATTTAATTGAAAAAGGTGATACATTTGATGAAGTGATAGTTAAATATAAATTGTATGTTAATGAATTGAGAGCCCGAGTGGCGTAAAAAAATAGTTGTGTGATCTGTGCTGTCTGCCTACCTGCCCACTTATCATCAATGAACATGACACACATTTCACAACAACATAAAAGCACACTTATTACTAGGCAACAAAAAAAAATATTTTATTTACGAAATTATTTATTTACGAAAAAAAAACTGCTTCAAGGCACTGCCCACACATGTTTTTTTTGTGCTTTTTGGTGTGGGGCAGGTACCATGCCGCCAAAGAAGAAGTCTCCTTCCAAGCAGACTGCTGAGGAGCCCACTGAGGAGACAACTGAGGTTGTTGCCGAGGTTGTTGCTGAGGTTCCTGCTGAAGTTCCAACCACCCCTGACGCCAAGCATCCGTCTCACGAAGACCCTGTGGCTCAGGCTGAGGTTGAGCGTAAAGCAAAAAATGTGAGTCCTTTCGATAAGGTGGGTGGAGCAAAGGTGAAGGAGGATGAAGCTGTAAAATATTGGGATGAGAAAAAAGTTTTGGTCAAGATTGCCAACAAGTACGACGAGCCTGACAAAGTGTTTGAGTATAATGTTCCGGATTGCAAAGAAGGAGTTTTGATGGCGAGCCCTGGGAAAGAAGATACTTATCACGTGGCACTCGGAGACGACAGGGTGATAAGGGTTTTCAAATCATGGTCGGCTTTGAAGGGCTACTATATTCACGAGAAGCGTCCGTTCTACACTAAGGCTGCTGAATATCATTCCCATATTTCCTTACCTAATCGCAAAAAGAAGTGAGACTACAAGTCCATTATTTCTTTTTTCTTCCTTAATCTGGAAGAATGTTGGCGGAGTCTATCTCCTCTCTTTTAAGTAAATGCTTTGTTTGCTTTTCTTTAGTTAGTTGTTTCAGTTCTTTATTAATATCTTTCTCTTCCGGATCGTCGGTAGCGTCAGTCTTTAATAAATGTCTAGGTGGTACAACATCATCATTTGTTAATACAATCCGATATCCCTTACGGGCTTTGACGGTGTAGATTTGCTTGCTCCATGTCTTTCCTCCCTTTTCTAAAATATGTTTCTTGTTCAACTTTCTAACTCTGTCTCCTTCTTTGAAACTAAATAAATATTTATCAACATATCTATGTTGTTGGCTTATATCATTTCCTTTAAACACATCAATTGGTGCCGCCTTAATCGCTGAATGTTCTTTCTTGTTATAATAATAAACAACATCTTCAATATAACTTATCCAATCAAAATTACGATTAAAAGCCTATAATATGTGTAATCCTTCTCTAAGTGTTCTAACAAATCTATCAACAATACCTAACGAATTATGATCACCTACTTCAACCATAAATTGTTCAATTCCATTATTTCTCATCCACTCACCAACTGCACCTTTAAACTCACCGCCATATGTATGCTTTTGGCTTTGGTAATTTCTTGAGTGCATCTAAAACTGTGGTAGAAAATTTATTCTTTATAGGTATTGCGTAAGCATAGCGACTATGAATATCAATCCAAATAAGGGCAAAATTATAATTTTTATTTTTTGTAGCAACCTTACTCATAATATTATCCATTAAATCAATATTGACCATATCCAATACTTTGTCCGCCCATATTGTCGTTCCTCTAGTCCTCGGTTTAGTCTGACGAAATAATTCTTGTGCTGTGTTCGCAAGTTGAATATTATTATTTTCACTCATGATATTTTAGAATTTCAAAAATATCTTTTCTGCTTCCTTACTTTTTTCTTTATTCTTTGGTGTATTGTTATATACATTAACTGATATTTTTTCACTTCGTTTTTTTCCACCTCGCTGTTTTACGCCTGTTGTTTCATAATCTTCGCTTTCTTCACTATCACTTTCTTCTTCTTCTTCGCTTTCATTCTCTTGCTTCTTGGGGTGTGGTGCTTTCTTTGAGGTTTTCTTCTTTGGCTTTTTAGCATTCTTTTTTATCTTTCTAAGCATATGATTTGCAATAACCTCAGACATATCAATTTCGCTATCGCTTTCACTTGATTCATCTTCAATCTCAGGATTTTTAAGTATCTCTTTCGCAACACTAACTTCAGCATCAGTCTCAATAAGTTCTTCCACCGATGCTTCTTTTAATTCTCCTTTTTTACGAAGCCTTTCACGGGCCCATTCGTCCTTTCGCCGTTCAGCATTTTCTCTATTTGCTTGAACTGCTTTCTTCCAGTTTTCTTTTGAAGCCTCTTTTGACGGCATTGATTACCGATGAATGATATTACACGAGATAGTTACATTTTTTGTTAGTATAATTTAACAAAAAAAAAAAAATTAAAATATTTATTTAATATAATATGTCGCAATATAAGTCTCTCTTGGGATTGTCAGAATTGGCTGTTGATAGTCTGAATATACTTAACCTTGACCTTACCAACACAAACATAGTCGGTCTGAATACAGACAGAGTGCCAGAAGATGATGATCCCATAAATCTTTATTACACTGACGACCGATTTGATACACGACTGGCTACCAAAAGCACCGCGGACATTAAAGAAGGACTTAATTATTATTGGACTGATAACCGCTTTGACACACGGCTCGCTTTAAAATCAACAACTGACCTAAAAGAAGGACTTAATTATTATTGGACTGATAACCGCTTTGACACACTGCTCGCTTTAAAATCAACTACGGATGTCAAAGAAGGAAGCCGTTTATACTACACAGAGCAACGAGTAAGGGATAATGATGAAGTCAAAGCCTCAACTCAACACAGAAGCAATACTTCCAATCCGCACCAAACCAGTTTATACAATTTGATAGATACAAACATATTTGCACAAGCGAGCGGGCAATACTTAACTTACAATGATGTAGAAGGCAAATGGAAGAATACAGCCCTTGGTTCAATTGATACACTTTCAGATGTGGTTATAACCGCACCAATAGCAATGAATAGTTATCTAACATATAATTCAATAAACTGGGTAAATAAAACCTTTCCGATAAATGTTGATGGATTTGGTAATATTAGTATGGGAGGATATTTGAATATAACAGGAGTTAATTTACTAAATGACAAAGATGTTGATGAATGGATATTTGAGCATCAAGATAATAATAATAAAGTGTCAGCGAGTGGAAGTATAGATAGCCACAGCGATGTGACAATAACAGGCTTCCCAGCAGATAACCAACTGATTATGTATAGCACGGGGCAATGGAGAAACACCACACCACCATTTCTTAGATTAGACGGAACTGCTAGTATGACGGGAGGACTAAATATGAATGGTTATGCTATTTCGGGGGCTTCTACATATAATAGAATTAATCTCGCTAATCTCGCGGTTGATGGTTCGGTGGTCAAACTAACAGGAGACCAAACCATTGGAGGAATTAAAACATTTAGCAGTATAATAAATGCTAGTGCGGGGATTGATATGAAAAGCCAAAGCATAACAAATGTTAATCTTGTTGATGGCGTGGATGTTTTCGTTCTTGATACTTCGGTGGTTAAACTAACAGGAGACCAAACCATAGCAGGGAATAAAAAATTTACATCAACTTTAGAAGTAAGTGGTTCATCCAATCCAACTACTTTTGATGGTATCGGCATAGCCTTTGATACAAAAATAGGAATGATAGCAGCACAAAAAACAGCAACAGCGGCATGGTATCCGATACAAATAACTGGTTCGTATGTAGAGTTATATTCAGGTAATACTTTAATTATTACCGCAACTGGAACAACATTAAGTTTGAATAACAACAAAATAACAAACTTAGCCACTCCATCAGCAACAACAGACGGAGCAAACAAAAGTTATGTGGATACATTAGACGGGCAAAATGTGAAACTAACAGGAAACCAAACCATAGCAGGAATTAAGACATATAGCAGTGGTGTTGAAATAACTGGAAATTCAATCAATTCAACAACAAAGGGCACATTTATCGTTTTCAATCTACCAGCAATATCGGGTCAATTGCTAGTTTGGATATGAACACGGCAACATATTACAACTTTGAAATTTCTGCGAAAAAAATAAGTTTCATTATTGATGGAGCGATAGTCGGTTGGGTAAATGCTTCGGGGCTAGATTGTAATAGTAGCAAAATAGCCAACCTTGGAACTCCGACATTAGCGACGGACGGAGCGACAAAAGGGTATGCGGACACATTGGACGGGCAAAATGTAAAACTAACAACAGACCAAACCATAACAGGAAGTAAAACATTTAATGGGGCGAGCACTACAATAAAATATCTAACTTTAACGAAAAATGCTGATTTTAATAATCAAACTATCACTAATGGCGGAAATATAACATATAATGGGGCGAGGATATTAAACCAAAATGGAGGAGATATATTCTTTTCACAGACATCAGGTGATTACCAATATTTCTTATTTACTCTAAATACTGCTACAAGCGAAACCGCGAACCAAAGAGGTTATGTATTCACGAATGTAGCATCTGATGTAAAAGGGGCGGGACTTTATATTTCAAAACTTTTGGATAATAAAAGTGCTTCGTCTGACATTGTCCGTTTTAACAATGCTGGCGGTATGCAGTTTTATGGGGCCTTAGATATGAACTCAAACAACATAACAAATGGCGGAACAATAACAGGAACGACATTAACGGCGACTGCTGGCATTACTACAACTACATTAACGGCGAGCGGATTAATAACGGCAGATGGTGGTTGTAAGTTATCTATTCAAAATAAAGTAGATGGAGGAAATGGGCAAGGTATATTTCTGTGGGATACAGACAACTCAGGATGGGGAATTTATATGGCTCAGTCAGGGGCAGGTAAAAGTCTATCTGGAGGGTCTGCGGTTGCTGGCAACGATATTTCAGGCTTTGCTGTAAGATTTAGGAGTGGTAATGCTTCTGCGGATGGTTTTGTGTGGAAAAATTCTAATGAGCAATTGTTAATGTCATTGAATGGGGCAAACGGGACTTTATGGACAAAAGGATTAATAACGGCTAGTGCGGGGATATCAACAACAACGGCAACCGCAAGTGGATTAATAACGGCTAATGCGGGTATATCTGTTGTTAATAGCACTGCAGATATAAGGGGAGAAGCAAGAAGTGGGTCTCATGCTACACCAGTCGGGTTATATGTCACAGCCAATCTTGGAGCATCTTCTGCTGGTGTTGAATTCAGACACAGCAACGGGACACAGGGAGTTGGTTTTGGTTATAATTCAATATATGCTACGGGAAGCAGTACAAACCAAGATTTAAATTTTTATGCGAGGGGGACTGGAGTAATCTATGCTCAGAGTGATACAAGCATGACGACAGCATCCAGCGGATTTTTAACATTAAGAAAAAGACCATCAAATACGACTAACCCACAAATATTTATGAAAGCAGGAGACTCATCAGGTTATGCGGTGGTAATGAATACAGGTGGATTATTACATGCTTGGTCGACTTCATTATCAAATGGTGAAAACAATACAGGATATGTTTATTTGGCTGCGGGAGCAAATACATGGTCTTCTGGTTCAGACAGGAGATTAAAATCAGATATTAAAACATTAGACTGAGGAGATTGTTGTGATAAACTTATGAAAATAAACTGCTGTTCATATTATTTGAAATCAGACGAAAAGAAACAGAAAAAGAACCACGGATTTATTGCTGATGAAGTTAAAAAAATATTTCCAGAGTTTGTATCCGAAAGTGGAATAAAAGCAGACGATGGGGATGGAAACTTTGAAGGTATAACATGCACGGACTTCATACCAATACTGGTTAGTGCTTTTCAACACATGGCGGAAAAGGTAGTTAATTTAGAAAAACAAAATAATAATCTCATGAATATACTACAAGACCAAGCAAACCAACTAGCCGAAATCCGAGCAGTCGTATTTTCTACTAATGCCTCCTAGATTACACCCCCCACCGCCAGTCATTGAAATAGACGGCGAACTAACACCAGAGTTGAAAAATAGAGTTTTAGACATTTCATTGAAGAATGAGGAAAAAAAAGTAGAGCGCGAATTGGAAGATAACTGGAATTGTTGTTGTATAAAAGACAGACCGACAGACAGCAGACTTATTAAATACTTATTTCAAATGGGTATCATTATTGCCATTATAACCCTTTGTATCGTGAGATTATCTGAAAAGAACTTACCTTGTGAGGTTGCCAACACTTATGTTGGTATTTTGACCTTACTCATAGGAATTTGCCTTCCATGACCTTCTAGTTCAAAGAAATGATATTTTACTCATGCACTTCGTGCCTTCGTAAAACATCGTCCACCATTAAAGTATAAAAACGATGTTTGAGAATACAGATTCAACAAGTTGAATCCATAGCGAGAGTGCGTAGCACGAAGCGCAATTCTCAAATATCAAAGAAATGAACATTCATATGCTTGAGTTTTATACCACATAGCATCATTTGAGCAAATTAAAGGAATGGCTTCATCAAAACTAACACACCAATCACTCATAGGCTTATACACACATTTAAATTTAGTTTCTATTCCTTTCTGAATACAATAAGCACAACTCTCATTTTTTTTATCGCCGACCCGCGAGTAAAAGTCGCAGGCAATCCGCGAAACCGACCACACAAACAATAATATTATTAACATTTGTATTTTTTTGCTCAAAGATTTTTTAAAATCTTTGTATATAATCATGGCTACTGAATATAAATATCAGCGGATTATTTTTCTGAGCAATGATTTTGCTGGAGGAAGCAAAACATTTAATAAAAATATTCAAATGTCATTCACACCAACCAAAATGAATGCTAAGTTTATCCACTATATGAACGACCAGAGCGAAACCAAAACCAGAATTCTTTATATGGACAGCATTGGAATTATTGGAACATTTGCGGACAGCACCACAGCAAACATTTCAAATCTCGGTTATAATTTGGGTGTTGTTGGATGGAGCGACGGACAATATACATTTAAAGTCCTTGAAACTGACAGCGGAAATATTGATACAGGAAATTTAGCGGGCCGAATTGTTGTGTGTTTGGAATTCGTAGGCTGATATTTGTTTGGAGGGGGTTCCACCACCTACCATACCCCCGCGTGTTTGGAAAGGGACAAAGTCCCTTCCATAAACACCGACAACCGATTTAATTTAAACAATAAAGAAAAAACGATGTTTTAGAATAAGAGAGAGAGTGCGGAGCACGAATCGCAATTCTAAAATATCAATGCAAAAAATCAATAATGTCAAGGTGAAGCCCGTAAAACAAGAGGGTGATGGAAACAAAAAAGCAAAAGGTTATAAATTATTTAATGAGCCGTATGCCAACATATTTCTACTCGCCCGTAAGAAGAGCGGGAAAACGACAGCACTCTTTGAAATACTGAAACGGACTACAGACAGAAAAACCCGTATTGTCATTATTGCTTCAACAATACACAAGGATTACATTTATAAAACAATGGTAAAGCACTTTAAGAACAGAGGAAACCCGATGGCAATATATACCTTTCTTAAATCAGATGGTGTAAATGTGATCGACTATGAACTTGACAAACTGAACAGACAGGACGAACAACACGAAGGAGAAGTAAAACAGGACAAAGAAGAAATAGAGAAACCACAATTTCTTTATTTCGGAAAAGAAAAGAAACAGAGCACCGCGGAGGCACCAAAAGAACGACCCAGCAAGTATATTTCTCCAGAGGTTGTTTTTGTTTTGGATGATTTAGGGAGTGGATTAAGAGACAAGTCCGTAAGTGATTTGTTAAAAAAGAACAGACACTATAAATCAAAGGTTATTATGTCAAGCCAGTATTTGAACGACCTACGGCCAGAAGCCATTAAGCAGTTAGATTATTTATTAATCTTTCCAAGCCAGTCTCAGGACAAAATGGAACTCGTGTATAAACACTTAGACTTATCTTTTGACTTTGATTACTTTCTCCAAAAATATCACGAGGCTACAAAGGAACGATTTAATTTTCTTTATGTCTCAAGTGTTGATGCCGAGTTAAGAAAAAATTTTGCTTACCGCCTGAAATAATATTTTTATATAATTATTTTTTTTAATGTATATTATGTGCCAGTATCACCAGTGATAATTTCACAACCATCAGGATATAACATCGGATACAATCCATCAATGCCATAGAAGGGAGGAAAAAAGAAAACTAAAAAGAAGGGATGTGGGCAAAAGGGAGGAAAGATTAACTGGGCAAAGGTCGGAAAAACGGCCTTGGCTGTTAATAAATTCCTTCGCGATAATAAGGTAATCTCTAGAACTGCTGGGGCACTGAGTAGCATTGGGGTGCCTTACGCAGGTAGTGTTAGTGCTACAGCATCAAAACTCGGATATGGTAAGCAACGAGGAGGTGCTGTAAAGTTTCGCTAAATATTTTTGATATTTTGTTCTGACTTCGTCATTACAAAAAATCGATGACCATTATTTTTTCCTAAAATAAAAATCGATGTTTTAGAATATAGATTCAGCTAGCTGAATCGATAGCGGGGAATGCGAAGCATGAAGCGCAATTCTAAAATATCAAAGGCAAAAGTCCGTCCATCTAGGGTTTATAGGAATAAGAGCGGGAGGCCTTATATTATCCAGAAGGGTAAAAAATATTATTTTAATTTTGGTAAGAAAACAAATGATATGAGCACACTTCAAATTGTTAAGTTGTTTTTGAAATATATTGGTAAGCCGAGGCCGCAAAGGCAGGGCCACAAACCAAGGGAAAAAATAATCAAATCTGATTTCAATCGTCTTGAACACGAGAACAGAAACCAGATACAAAGCAACTTACAAAAGAAATATGAGTTAATACATGACGAGGAAGAAAAGGAAAAGAAGAAGAGGGAAGATGTGATAGAAGAAAAGAAAAGGCTAGAACGAAAAGACATAGCCGATGCAGAGGAACAAAAAGAAATAAAGGACAGGGAACACAAAAGAGAACTAGCGGAGATAAATGAACGACAAGAACAAAAAGCCAGAGAACTAAGAAGGGAGCAAAAACTCATAGAAGATGTAAAATATGAAGAAGACAGAAAAAATATGATACAAGCATTACCACCGCCACCACAATATCAATATATTATGCCACCACAGCAGGGACAACCACAAGCACCAGCGACGCCACTTCCAAAACCCCCTACTGCAGAAGACACTGAACTAGATGAAAACATAAAACTTTTGAAATCCGCTTATTATACTGATGAAGAGATTAAAAAAATGACTGATAGAATGATACAAAAAACAGCAGATGGTATTAAATTATTGAAACAGAAAATGTAAAACTGACTGATATGAGGAAAGCACTAGCACAAGAAGAAAAAAAGGGGAAAGCAACGGAAAATGATGTTAAAAATTTACAATTTAAGCAAACAATGAAAGATGCCTTATCAAAAAAGTATTTACCAGAAATAAAAATCGTTGATTTATCGCGGGCCTTAAAAAGGAAACTTGAAATGGACGGACATACAAAATTGAAACATAGAGAAAATAGCGAATGGATTATGGCGATGGTAAAAAGGTTTAAAATTAATGTAGGAAACGATGAGAAACAAATAAAAAAGAAAATAGCAGATTATGCTAAGTATGATGAGTATATGGGGAAACAAGGAGGTACAGGTAGGAAATTACACCATACATTGGACGAAATGATTAATAAATTATTTTCAATTGCGAAAATAAAAATACTTAGCCCGCAAAGATTGGAAACACACAATGAACAAAAAAAACATGATTTTGTAAATACTCTAACGAACAAAATGACTTCCGATCCAAATTTAGATAAACGAGTTTCAACAGATTTAAATATTGATGAAGGAATGCCCAAACCGCTAACCCCGAGAACAAGTTCTGCGGAGCAGAACATCGTGGCAAAGCCACTCATCGCGGAGACAACCATACCCCCTACGATTACCCCACCATTAGAGCCCCAGCCAGAGCAAACAGAGCCAGAGCCACAGCCCGACATACTGCAACCACAGCCAGAGCAACCAGAGCAAGTCCCCTTACAAGGAGAGGGTCGCGGTTTAATGACTAATGAAATAGACGACATAATGAAAAAATATGGATGGTATCTCGGAGCGATAGCCAGTGATGAAATTTACAAGTTGAAGCCCGGAAGCAGAAAGCGATACGGATTTATTATGAATTTGGACAATCACAAACAAGCGGGGTCTCATTGGATCGCCGTATGGATAAGTCTAGATAAAGACAGGAGTGTTGAAGTGTATGACCCATTAGCACTTTACGAGCCAACAGAAGACTTTCAACAACAAATGAAAAGACTAATTGACCAAAGTAATCCCGATAGTTATTTGTTAATGAAGGTCAATCAAGTAAAGCAACAATCAAACACCTCAGACACATGCGGATGGCATAGTATGAGGTTTTTAATGGAGAGAGCGAAAGGCAACAGATTTAAGTTTGCTAGCGGTTATACAGACCTTAAAGAAGAAGAAGCGGAAAAATTAAAAGCACAGAATGGGTATGGTAATTTTGATACATACATTTGATATTTGTTTCAGACTTCGTCTTCAACAAACATCGGGGGCTACGCACTTTTAAGGATTACAATAATCATTAATTTTTTTGAAAAAGAAAAAAACGATGTTTAGAATAAGCGAGAGTGCGGAGCACGAAGCGTAATTCTAAATATCATGGAGTATAAAGGCGGTCGTGCAACAGGCATTTATTATATCAACAGCAAAAATAGGATACATGGGACGGACTCCGATTTTATGTATGAGATATCAATGAAGGGGCTAGACAATCCAACTCACTGCAAAATTCTTCATATCTATGTGCCGAAATCGTATTACTCTGTGGCTTCACCATATAATACTTTTACATTATCCGAAGACGGGTATGAGGCTTTAATTACGATACCTGAGGGAAACTACACAATGAACAATCTAAAAAATAAGTTGTCGGAGGTGCTAACCGCAGACAGCCCAAATAATTATACTTATGTTGTATCCAGTAATAATACAAACATTGACCCAGAGGATGGTAAATTAACATTCAGTGTTTCAAATAACGGAGGTATTCAACCGCGGTTTATATTTGATACAGATACCCGTATTCACGAGGTTATGGGTTTTGATAGAAATTCAACATATTTCTTCGCTAATGATTTCATTAAATCGCCAAATGTGATTATTCTAACTGGAGAAAAGACTTTATACCTTCAATCGGACTTAGTTGGTGAAGGAGATAATCATGTGCTACAAGAAATATACACCGCCAACGAAATTCCATTTGGAGCCGTTATATACGACGGAAGTGGGTCTGAGTATGGTAAGAAATTATCCGCCAGTTCAAATAATGTGTATCGGTTTTATCTTACAGACGAAAACGACCAAGCGATTAATCTTAATGGGTTAGGTATTGTAATGACATTATTAATTTACAGAGAGACAAATTATTTTAATTTATTTACATCATTCTTCAATCTTTTGAAACAGAGATAAATAATTATTTTGGAATTATTTACTTTTTTTCTATAAATATATTCTTGTGAATTAGTTTATTTACACTACTTCAAAAAAAACAAAATGCCGACTCAACACGGAGGCGAACTAGACTTTTCCAGAACCGACTACATCAGTGCTTCGTATCGTTTGAATAAACTAACTCCGCGAGAAGGTGCGGGAGCTATTACTGTTACTACTGCAGGAGGACAAGAAAGCAACTTTGACTTTATCAGCAGGCCATTTAACTTAGCCCGCTCTGTCTTGAGTTTTACTTATGCCCCACCAGCAATTGCAGCGAACTATAACAAATGCTATATGGATTGTCTGGCGCCTATTAGACAAATTCAACTTCAAACCCGTAGCGGTGTTTATCTGTGCGATGTAAATGAAGTTGGTAATTTTACAAAGATTATTTGGAAGGCTGAAACTTCTATGAAGGACTTTCTGACACTTGAAAACCACGATAATGGAAGTGGTGCGGGATGTATGCTTCAAAAGTGTAATGTAGATAGTAAGATTAATATCTCAACTTCACAAATAGTAAAGGAGACTTTTAGAACAACAATGACTGATGCTGGTAATGATATTGCCGCAGGTGTTAAGGCTATGTTTGGTGAACCAGTTGTTAATGCCCGTCGCCATAATGATGTCTGTATCGCGGATGGAAGTGGGCTACTCTCTGTTGTCAATGTCGCTTACAACGAGCCTAAGTATTTCTCTGGCGGTTCTATTACTTCCGCTGAGCCTTCTATCAGTGTTAAGATAAATCTGGGTATGCTTTACAATACTATTTTTGCCCTTGATAAGACTATTATGTTTCCAGAGATTTTGAATATGCGGATTGTGTGGCAACAGACCCCTAAAATTTATTATTACAACAATGACCCCCTATCAATTGCTGGCGGAGCAGTTGTTGCTGCCGCTGGTAATGTAAGTGTTTCTAATCTCAACTTGTTCCTTGCTGTAGAGACTAATCCCGATGTCATTCAATCAATTCAACAAAAGGTGGCGAGTGCTGAAGGTATGAGTTTTAATATTGATTATCCTTATGTGTATAAAAATTCCATTGCTCAATCCACTACACAAAATATCATTCTCCGCTTTGATAGGGGACATGGTAAAAGGTTGAAGAAAATTTATCACACACTCTTTAACAACACCGAAAACAAGAATACCGCTTATGATATTGATAACAGAGCAAACGCTAAGACTACCAGTTTTCACACCACACTTGACGGGGCACGACTTCAGGAATTTGAAATATTTCCCGCTAGTTTTGAAGATTATATGTGCTTGAAACCTAAACTTGAAGGTTCTGTTTTGATGAATTCAAATGTGTATCAATACAACTGGTTCTGGGTTGATACTTGGGATAATACCCGCCCGCTGTGGAGCAAAGACCAAAATGAAGTTAGTGGGCTTGACCTTTCCAATGAGAGACGATGGGAGTTCATTAGCACTACACAGAATAATCCTCATCAGCATGTAAGTGTAGCAATCACTCAGCGGGAGGTTCAGGTTAAGGCAAATATAATTTCCATTTCATAAACTTCCAAAACAAAAAAGTTAAAAATTTAGATTTTATTTTTTTTTCTTTCAATATAACACATTTGTTTTTGAGGTAGTCAAAAACAAAAACAATGACTACACACCAGAGAAATTTGATCGCACAAAATCCAGACGGAGATTTTTTAAACATCAGGGTCGGATATGATGGTGGTATTAAAACTGATAATATGAAAACTGCTTTTGGAGAAACACTAGTTGGACAATTAACTCCAGTTGTTCAAGAAATCTTTCCATACACTATTAATACAAGGATATTGACAAAAACAGAAACAAAATCTTCTGTGTCATTTTTGAATAATATGGCAGAATTAAAAACTCAAGCAGATAACACGGCAAATGCTATCCTAACAAGTAAAAGAAGAATAAAATATCGGACGGGTATGGGAGTTGTCGGTCGCTTCACTGCTATATGGACAACTGATGACACAAAAGCCTATTATTCGTGTGTAGGAATTGGTGAAAGTGATTTTTCAAATGGTTTTTATTTTTATAAAACTAATGTCGGGATGCGTATTCTACAAGCCAAAGGAGGGGGTACAACTTTTATTCAACAAGCAAACTGGGATGACCCATGCGATGGAACAAAAGATATGCATGTTATTGATTGCAGTAAAGGAAATGTATTCCAAATTCAATTTCAATATTTAGGCTTTGGTGCTATAAGGTTTTCTATTGAAAATCCTACGACAGGCGAATTTCAATTAGTCCATACTATTAAGTATGCGAATGCCAACACAGGTGTAAGTATAAGAAACACTACTTTACCATTTACCGCACTAATGAGGAATGATGCTGCTATCGGAATTCAAACTCTTAAAACAGCAAGTGTTGGATTATATATTGAAGGAAGTAATACAATAAACACAAGTATAACAAACGAAGTGGAAGGAAGTAAAGCAGCAAACACAACTGAAAGCCCTATTATTAGTATCAGGAATAAAGCAACATTTGATGCGGGCGGTGCTAATTTAACAAATTATTCAAATGTTTATCCCACTTTGATAAGTATTACAAATGAAGATAGTAAGGCGTGTGTAGTAAGAATGGTATTGAATGGAACACTAACTGGATCGGGTTTTGCAGATGTTGATACTAAGTATTCAATTGTGGATACTGATACAAAGGCGAGTGCCGTTGCCAACGGAACAACAATTTTTAAACTATACGTAAATTCTCAATCAACTCAACAAATAAATCTTAGAAATTATGATATATATCTGTCTCCTAGTGATGTATTGACTTTTACACAAAAATCCGTTGCTACTGCTAATAATGGTTCAAATGTTCATGTTATCGCTAACTTCATAGAGGATCAGTGATGTGGATGGATGGATGGAGTAATTTTATATTAAATATAAACTCCAACCATTATATAAAATGAAATACAACAAATATCAGAATGGAAAAATCTACAAACTTATATGTAATAAGACTGGTGAGGTGTATATCGGAAGCACGATCAAAACATTAGAGCAGAGGGTTAAATCTCACACATATCTTTGGAATGAATACAAAAAAGGAAAAACAAATTACACATATTCATATTCAATTATAGAAAGGAATGACTATAGGATTGAATTGATTGAAACTTTCCCTTGTGATAGCCACCTTGAATTAGAACAGAGAGAAGGATACTGGATAAGACATACAAAGTCTATAAACGATAATTTTAAAACTGGTATCACAGTCCCATGTAATCAGAACAAAAAAGAATACAATAGACAGTACAAAGAAATTCATAAGGAGAGATTGAGAGCCCATAATCTAAAAAAAGTTGAATGCACTTGTGGAAGACGAATTGTTCATTACACAGAAAAAGACATAAACATTCTACATATCATTTAAAGTGGGTTATAAGATGTCATAATGAACTAAATCATTTGTAGAAAGCAAAAAACATTAATTAAATAAAATATCAATGATTTAAATAATTTTTTTATGGCATCCACATTTTGGCACCACTGCTGTTGAACTAACCATTCAAGGTATGGTTTATCAATTTTGGCTACATTTTCAATGTTTTTGTGTGCATATTTTCCATATTGAAGAACAACATCTTTCTTTAATACATCCTCTTCTATACATGTAGCAGTAGCTATTTCTTCGCCAACATTAGCATTTATTTCGGTAATTCCAGTCTCTCTCACAACAAGATCTGTTTCCTTAAAAGGAGTGCTTTGTTCCTCCATCATTTTTTCTAATGTGGCATCCAACGGAATAACTACTTTCACGTTGTCGTCCCTCGGCTTGTATTGATCATAGAAAGATACAATGTCAGGCTTAGTCAATTTAATTGTTGGCATTTTGACATTGCCGCTGTCAAGATTTCATTTTTCAATTTCATTCAAGTAGTCTTGTTTGGTGCTCATGATATTTTAGAATCGCGCTTCGTGCTACGCACTCTCGCTTATTCTAAAACATCGGAAAAATTTAAAAAAAAAATAATTAAAAGAAAAACGATGTTTTGTGATGAAGAAGTCAGAACAAAATATCATTAAATATATTTTTTTACTTCAATTTAATGTCTGTAAATTTTTCAAACCACGGCTGTTTCATGACACATTCAAGATATGGCTTATCAATAGTTGCAACATCTTGAATTTTCTCACCTTTATACTTACCGAATGGAAAAATACCCCTTGGCTTGCATGCCCGTGCATTTTCAATCATTTGGATTTAGTCAGTAATTATCTTTTTAACATCTGTAATAGAAAATGTTTCTTTTTATTTTCAATAGAGAGTTTCTCAAACTTCTCACATAATCTGGTGAGGGTGGTCATTGGTCTATATAGAGTGGTAAAAAATTTTATGGAAAAAATTAATTAATCAAACTCGCAACAGGAGAGGACTTTCATTTTTTCAAAAAAAGATAACTAAGTTCAGGACAGCAGTAAAAACTAAGAGACGGGTTTTGATGTCTCTTCGTGTTGATTTGGCAAAAGATAGATGAGTTATCTTTTTTTTAGAGTTTGAGAGAAATTCAAATATGGATAATTTATTGATTAAGAATGCTTGTATTGAATTTGGATGAAATTATGTATATTTTTATTGAAATTAATAGCAAGACGAATTTATATGAAAATAGCATTATTTTATATAAAAAGATAACTGTCCTATAGTGGTACCTATAGTAGTCAGAAAGTCGGAAAGACAGAGAGACAGACAGACAGGGAGACACACAGTGACACATACACACACACACTCACACACACACACACACTCACTCACTCACTCACACACACACACACACACACACACACACACGTACGCGTAAGTGGAATCAAAAAGTATTTTTTGTGTGCGAAAGAAAGTAGAAAAGTGTGGTGGAAAGAAAATAGCGCAAGGTGTGAACTACAATGCAAAAAAAACTTTGAGGCAGAAGAAACAACCCCCCAAAAGTTAGAGATAACCTTTTTTGGAGGCAAAAAATAAAAGAAATAAAAAGTTCCCACATAATTTTTTCTGTCCAAGAACTTAACCCACCAATGAACTTCACGGGCAGTGGCTTTTCATATTTCTGACAATCCTTTGCCAATATTTTCCAATTGGGTGCAAATTCGCGAACCATACTCTTTCTTTCAAATTTTTTTCTTTTTTAGTCTGCGTGTGAGGTGATTTTTCTCGTATGCTTTGGTGATATACAAATAAGCTTATAGTTATGGTTTTCATATCAGGTAACAGAACACTAAACACCTACTCGTTTGAGTTGTTGCCGACTTAGCGCTCGAGTTTTACTCTTCAGTATTTATGCATGTCTTGCATGTAAGTGCATGCATTTGTGAGTTTTGTGTACGTATGTATGCATGCTGTATTACATGCATGCATGAATACATGCACGCATGTGTATACATTATATTACATGCAAGCATGCATTTTTGTGTGTAAACTATCATGTAATGTAATGTAACTAAACTTGGTGTAATGTAATGTAATGTAATGTAATGTAATGTAATTTAATCTAATCTAATGTAATTTAATGTAATGTAATGTAATGTAATGTCATGTAATGTAATATAATGTATATAATTGTAATTGTAATTGTAATGTCATGTAATGTAAATTACGTTACGTTGCATAACATGACATGACATGACATGATGACATGACAGTAGATGATATTACATGACATTACATGACATGACATCACATGACATCACATGACATGACATTAGATTACATTACATTACATTACATTACATTTACGCAATGTAACGCAATGTAACGTAATGTAACGTAATGTAATGTAATGTAATATAATGTAAGTGTAATGTAATGTAATGTAATGTAATGTTATGTAATGTAATGTATAATGTAATGTATAATGTAATGTATAGTGTAATGTATAATGTAATGTATAAGGAACTGT
>WBZZ01000973.1:207500-210000 GCA_019918135.1 Paulinella micropora | reverse complement strand
CTGTGTCTGTCTGTCTGTCTGTCTGTCTGTGTCTGTCTGTGTCTGTCTGTCTGTCTGTCTGTCTGTCTGTGTCTGTGTCTGTGTCTGTGTGTGTGTGTGTGTGTGTGTGTGTCTGTCTGTCTGTCTTTCTGTTTGTCTGTCTATGTGTGTGTGTGTGTGTGTGTGTGTATGTGTATGTGTGTATGTGTGTATGTATGTATGTATGTATGTATGTATGTGTGTGTATGTATGTATGTTTGTTTGTTTGTTTGTATGTATGTATGGTATGTATGGTATGTGTGTATTTATGTATGCATGTATGTATGTATGTATGTATTTATGTATGTATGTATCGGTGGAAAGGGTTGTAGAACAAAATCGTAGACTACGTAACAGTCCTATGTATGCATGTATATGTAAGTTATGTATCTAACTTACATTCATATAGGTGTTCTACAGCCCTTTCCACTTGCACCTGTACATACATGTTTCAGGGCTGTTACGTAGTCTACGACTTGTTCTACAACCCGTTCCACCGTTTCCTACACCTCCGCTCAGTCTACGGCTACGTGCACAAGGTATCCATCTATCTATCTATCTATCTATCTATCTATCTATCTATCTATCTATCTATCTATCTATCTATCTATCTATCTATCTATCTATCTATCTATCTATCTATCTATCTATCTATCTATCTATCTATCTATCTAACTATCTATCTATCTATCTATCTTTCTTTCTATCCATCTATCTATCTATCTATCCATCTATCTATCTATCTATCTATCTATCTATCTATCTATCTATCTATCTATCTATCTATCTATCTATCTATCTATCTATCTATCTATCTATCTACCTACCTACCTACCTACCTACCTATCTACCTATCTACCTATCTATCTATCTATCTATCTATCTATCTATCTATCTATCTATCTATCTAGCTAGTTAGCTAACTAACTAACTATCTATCTATCTATCTATCTATCTATCTATCTATCTATCTATCTATCTATCTATCTATCTATCTATCTATCTATCTATCTATCTATCTATCTATCTATCTATCTATCTATCTATCTATCTATCTATCTATCTATCTATCTATCTATCTAGCACCACCATCGGCAGAAAGCGCCTACGCGTGGCAACACCGACGCGATCAACGTTCACCCCTTCGAATTCGTCTCAGGGGAGTACAATCACCTTTTAACCATTGTGCTACTGAACCGTGTCGGACTTCCCGTGCACATCCTGACAGTCCTGCTCTTTGTGGTGGGGGGTGGCGTGTTGGCCTCGCTGAACCACACGCGCTATGACATCGAGCTGCCCTGGCTGCTCTACAAAGTGAAAGCGCATGATTTACACCACTGGTTCCCCACAGCCAACTACTCCCAGTACACCGTCTTCTGGGATTACGTGTTCGGTAGCTATCGCGAGCACCCTGACGCGGTGTCTATCAAATCGGAATGATGTTACTGGCAACGTACATGGAAATTTGTCAAAATTTTCGCCTCAGCTTTCTATGTCAATAGTAGAGCGACGACAAGTCTGAAGGCTTCGCTAAAAAGCCCAAGACAAAAGCTCTCAAACGACGTGCCTAGAATTGTCCTATCTCCAAAATTTTCTTCGAGAAAAATGAGTTCAAGGTGGGATCATCATATATAAGTTTTGCCACTTGAATGACAAGTCGTGAGTCAGCAGGACCGCCTGTCCTGTCTCGAGCACATGACTGCCGATAGATTCCGAGGCTTAGTAACCTCTCTGAGTCAGTCGGTTGCACCCGGCACCAGCTGCAGCCAAGAGCGTTCTTTGCCTACTTATTTATGAATTTAGAAATAGAGTCTACAGTAATGGGTCACAGTAGTACGAAGTACCGACATATATTATTAATTAAGTAGTAGTATTTATTTTGGTTACCGAGCACTCAGGCTTGTGTTATTAATACTTATCCTCTGTTGAAATCGAGCCGTTACTTCAAGCGAGATATTAATATGTTCAAGTCACCGTTGAAAACTGACTGAACATTAATATTAATAATACTTCCCCTCCACGGCCTGCACGCAGGTCCCAGGCACGGTCGCTTACTAGGCTGCTCAAAAATACTGCCCGCTATGCCGGCCCACCCGGTATATAACTTGATGATGATGGTAATAGTCAGTTACCGTTCCGGTCTGTCGCCGTTATCCTTGGTCTGGAGTTTACGGAGTCCTACTGTGCTTTTTTAGGCATTTTAATCCCATCACCTAGTCCAGTCAACTCAACTTCCTAAGCTATTCAGTATTGTAATATTAATCATAGTATATTATATAATACACAATATATTAATAACTTTCAGGATTCTAGTAGTGGGGGCCCGGTCAGGACTTGAAGAAAATTAAAAAGGTTTCAATCAGAGTCTGACTCAACTTTTTGGTGATCGCAGTCTGAGAGCCGGTCATTTTCAATCAATGTATTAATAGTTGAAAAACCGCCCGATGAAGAGTTTTCCCGGGCTCTTGATTGTCAGCGGTAT